>CAUYQU010027540.1:0-139395 GCA_963574635.1 Cheracebus regulus | reverse complement strand
GAAACCCTGTCTCTACTAAAAATACAAAAATTAGCTGGGCGTGGTGGCGGGTGCCTGTAATCCCAGCTACTTGGGAGGCTGAGGCAGGAGAATGGCTTGAACCTGGGAGGTGGAGGTTTCAGTGAGATGAGATTGCGCCATTGCACTCCAGCCTGGGCAACAAGAGTGAAACTTTGTCTCAAAAATAAATACATAAGTAAATAAATTTAAAACAATGCAGCTCAGAGCACCTGGCTCCACAGCTTAGCCTCACCGCGCTGAGGGTGACATCCAAGGGCCTTAGGAGGCCAGGAGGATGGAGCCAGGAGGACGGAGCCCCACGGCTGCCATCTTCAGCAGCCCATCTCCTTCCCCTTCCCTCCGACAGCCACCCTGGCCCCCGCCGTAGCAGGGACAGCCCAGGCTCTTGCTCCCTTCAGGAATTGGCACACTTGCTTCTGCTGCCTGGAACCCTCAGTCTCAGCCTGAGTGACCCCTCCTCTGAGAAGCTTTCCCTGATTGCCGGCTGCAGCAGTACCTTGAGTGCCCCATTTCTTAAAGGGTGCATTTTGTTTGCGTCTTTGGGTGCACCAAAGGGGCAGGGCCTGACTGTCTTGTCACCAAGGTGCCCCAGCCCCAGCCTAGCCTCACCCCATCATGGCAGGACGTCACCACGTGGGGCGGCGTGGTCAGGCAGCTTTCACTCTGGCTATGCATTGCCACGCCGCTCTCCTACCTTGGGGTCCGCTGCCGGTGGGGTGGGCCTCCAGGGTCCGGCTGCAGGCTGCCAGGCAGTCCTCATACCTGCCGCTGTGGAGCAGAGCTTCAGGGGACAGGGTGTCACTCCGGGTGCCCCTGGGGTCCAGAGCTGCCAGGAGTTGCTGGCCGCCGGTCTCCTGCTGGCTGGCGCTGTGCCCAGCGCCCAGGTGCCCCGACAGGTAGTCCTGGAGGGCGCTGAGCAGCACGGGAAGGTAGGGCTGCTGGTGGGTGCGAATGAAAGCCACCGTCCTGCCAGCGCTGGAGGCGAAGGCCTGGAGGTAGGCGGCCACCCCGTCTGCAGCCCGCACCCCGGACAGGACCCAGGCCAGGGCGCGCGTCAGCCGCAGCTCCAGGACTTGCTGGGAGTGCGAGTCCAGCAGGGCACTGCAGCGCTGCCCCACCTCCTCGTGGTGCCCGCGGGCCAGCAGACCGGCCAGCAGGTGCAGGACGGCGGCCGGGTGGTCCGGGCAGAGGGCGCCCAGGAAGGCGGAGGCCAGCGACCCCGTCAGGGAGACCACTGCCATGCCGTCCCAGTGGATGGTGGGGATCTGGCTGTCCCCGCGGCACCAGGCCTCCAGGGTGGCCACCACCGCCGCCCCGCGAGCCTGGGCCAGGGCAGTGCGCACGCTCCGCACGGCCGAGGCGGCGTGGCAGCTGAAGGCAGCCAGGTAGAAAGCGGTGGCCAGGGGCGGCTCCCCCAGCGCCAGGTGTTGCTCCCCCTCCCGGCAGAAGCAGGCCACCAGCTCCGGGGCCGACATCACGCCTGGGTCCCTGACGGGCCCATGTCCAGTCCTCGGCGTACCTGGGGGCGAGGGACCACAGTGAGTCCACAGAGGGCGGCCGGCTCACCTCCCTGTGGCTTCCCGTGCCAGCCTCAAGCCACCTCCACCCCTTCCCGCTGAGCCCCCACTGGGTGAAAACTAGGGGCATCCTGGGCTGGGGCTCCCTCTCACTGTTCACATCTGGGGCCTCAGCCTCCTCCTCTGCTGAGGAATGGGACAACGGCCCCGCCCGGCTCATTCCCTCTCAGAATTCCTGGCCCCTGAGTGCCCACGGTGGGAGGGTTACGGTGGCCTGAGGGGTCAGGGCCTCTCCCAACCCTGAGCCCCTCAGGAAGGTGCACCCCCTGTCAGTGCAGGCTACCCTCTCAGCTGGACTCAGGGCCACACCCCTGCTCACTCTCACACCTGGGACATTCTAGGGGGATGCCCAGTGCACCTGTCAGGCCCTTGGGTCGGGGGTTCAGTTCTGAGGTTGAGGTTCCAGGGACAGCCCCTGGCCCTCCCCTTGTCCCCCGCCCGAGGCCTCCTGACCTGAAGAACTAGCTCTGCGTGGCCCTTTCTTCCCTCGAGAAACACGCAGCCCCAGCGTCCCCTCGCGGACCCACAGACACACTCACACTGGCCTGCAGCTTGGAGGCTGAGCCGGCTGTGCCCTGCGGACCCAGGTTCCCTTGTGGGTGGTGGGGGATGGAGGGATGTGGCCGGCTGGACCACCCAGGCCTGGATGGGGCTCCCAAGACCGCTGCGTGCGGGTTGGGGAAGGCACAGCCCGCGGTTTCCCGGGAGAGCGTCAACACCTGCAGGTCTCCTGGCTGTCCTGCAGCGCCCTACTGTGGCCGGAAGTGACCAGGCCTTGGTCCCGCCTCCCTCCAGCCCGCCACCGGCCCCTGCCAGCCTCACTCCTCTTCCTGCAGGTCCCTGTCACCTGGTCCCGGGGCCCCTCCCCACAGGCTGCTCCCTGCGCTGGCAGCTGGGGGGCCTGGATCTTTTGTGCAGGGCCAGCCCGTTCCCCTTGGCCTTCCTCCTTCTGAGAGGCTCCGGTAGCCCTGTCCTGCCTGCACCAGCTGGGCCAGCTGTGCCCTGGGGAGCGGAGGGCACATGAGCCAGGGCACTCCCCTCCCCATCACCGGGTTGAGGCCCAGAGGCAGCTCTGGGAGCCGAGACCTGAGCCTGCTGCCCAGGGACAACCTGCTTGTTGCTGAGGAAGGGGTGGCAGCATCCGGACTATTTTAGGAAACCGTGCCCTCAGCCCATGCCCCAGGAGCAGAAAGGCTGAGTGGGGTGGCTGCAGGCTGTCTGGGTTCCCCAAAGCTGAGACCCCAGCGCCGGCAGCTGCCCTGGAGGGCAGGCATGGGTGGGGGGATGGGAGGTGCATCCCTGAGAGAGGTCCCGCCCAGTTCAGGATGCCCAGGTGCCTGGTCACCAGGCCAACGCTGGCTCCTCTGTGGGGCTCAAGGAAGCGGGGATGGGGGTTGCCTGCTGGGGGTGGGGACCTTGTCGGGGGCGGCGTCCCTGATTTCCTCATTGGCTGAGCCTCTCGGGATGTGTCCCGCCCGCCCTTTAGGGAGGGTGTGGAGCCCCTGCAGCGTGGGCAGAGCAGTCAGGGTAAAGTCTGAGGGTCCAGGGCAGGGGGCTCAGCAGGGCCGGGGCTGCCTGGCCTAGTTCTTTAGCTCCATGACTTTCACCAGGGCCCAGGGCCTGTGTGAAAGGGCAGTGGGGGTTTATTAAGAGATTTCCCATTACTCCATGTTGATTACTTTCATTTTAATTGCCCTAATTAGGCGGGAGCTGTAATGGAGTGGGGCTGTCACCAGGGCTGTGGAAGGCCTGGGGCGCAGAGGTGGCAGGTCTGTGTGACAGTTGTGACCACAGCAGCACTGATAGGCCCCCTGCGTCTTTGCCCTGCACACAGTCCCCCTCCCAGGGCCCACGGGCACCGGCTGGATGAGGCTGGCGGTCTCAGAGGGTCTCGAGCCGTGATCACAGCCCCTGCCTGAGGGCCGCAGACATGGATGCGGGTGACCCCAGGGCCTCCTCCACGCCACCTCCCACTTCACTCTCGCTTCTGATCCGGCCACAGACAGAAGCTGGTGGCGGAGCTGGGCAGGGAGGCCGAGGCCGGTGCCTGGCAGTTTCAGGGTCTTGTGTTCAGGTTTGTGTTCCTTTAGTATGTGAGTCAAAAGGATTTCCACCATCTCTAGCTCAAGGCTAGCAGAGAGCACGCTGCCCATTTGCCCTCCGCACACTGTCCCGCTGAAGACCACTGGGGACTGACAGTGGCGGGGAGCTGGCTCATCTGACACTTCGGGGGAAACAGGGTTTCAGGGTGACGGAAGCATTCGGCCCTGACTGGACGAGCTTGCACTGACATCCTGGTGCCAGGACTGAGCAGCTCTATGCAGAATCGGCCCCCACCTGCAGGAATCGGCCCCTACCCGCAGGAATCGGCCCCCACCCACAAGAACCACTTGTCCTTAGACCCCCGAAAAGCACTCAGGAGCTGCTCCCAACACCCTGGGGGCCGCTCCTCCTGCTCTGAGTCTGCTTGGCTGCCCCAGTTTACGTGGTCAGACCTGGCTAGGTGGGAGGAGGGGCAGGGCACTGAGTCAGCCCCTAGCAAGGCCCCCTCACCCGCCGCACTCAGACTTGCAGAAATGAAAGGGCCTGGCTCCCACGCCAGGCTGAGCAGGAGCACATGGTCCCCACCAGAGACACCCTCCGGAGGGCCTGCCGGTGGCAGGACCTGTCCCAGTCACACTGAAGGCCTGGGCTAAAGTCGCCACCCTCTGGGAGGAGCTCTGGGCCATCTCCAGAATGTTCTGCTTGAGCAGGAGCATGGCAGAGAAGCCGGCAGTGAGAGCAGTTGACTTGGTGGGAGCTGGCTGACGGCACAGCTGTGGCTCACAGGGCCGCGCGTGGGCTGCTGGCACAGGCATGACTGCAAGCGACACTCGCTCTGCCCTTTCTGCAAGTGCCACAGAGCAGGGAGGCGCCCGCCCCGGGCCTGGGCTCTCCCGCCTGTCTGGAGCTCCTCTTCTGCTCCCCCAGAGCGGGCATGGGTGTGCCCATCAGGCAAGGGAATCTTCAGGAACCCTTCCCAGGGCCACCTCAGAGGCTCCCGGAGAGGGACGGGGAGGAGGAATCCAGGGCACACATGGTCTTTACACAAACAGGTGTGCTTCATTCACTCTAGTCACCCTGTCCTCCAGACACCCGAGTGCCCCCGAAGGTCAGGCGGGCAACTGGAAGGCAGGCCCGGCCGTGAGGTGCTGCCCCTGGAGACCCTGCCAGTGCCAGCAGCCTGAGGCTGATCCTCTCCAGCTGGGAGGAGGGCCACACGCTCCTGCTGCTGGGGGCTGCCAGCGTGGGCAGCCAGTGTAGGAGCAAGGATCCGGGGCCTTGGCGACCTCTGGGTGGTGGGGCACATGTCCTTGTCCCCCCACCACCATAGCACAAAGCAGGGGGTCCCCACAGCCCAGGCCCAGGGCCCGGCCAGGCGCATGCCCTTCTGCGACGCACGACCTCCCTGCAGCCTCCCCAGGGCTGCAGCCTCCCCACCCACCTGCGCCTCTTCCCCGGTAGACGCTCACCCGGGGAAGGAGATGAATTTGGCTAAGCCAGCCCTGGTTAGAGAGGGGAAGGCTTAGCAACAGCTCAGGGCTGCACCCCAAACCCCCAAAAGGGTGGCCCTGGCCCTGGGCTCTCTCGGGGTGCTCCCTTGCTCTACTGACCTGGGCGCAGGTGCAACTCTGGTCATTTCCCTGGCTAGGTGCCCACCCCACCCAAGGGGCACCTGCATCCCACGAGCCCAGATTGCCCTCCCAGGGTGTGTGAGCCCCTCAGAGCCCTGGCTTTCGGGGCTTAGGATGCTCCCCCATGACTTGAAGCAGCTCAGCTCAGGGAAGCCCCTCCGGCTCCGGCGTTTACCTGGGGTATCGTCCAGGAGACCTGGGCAGCTTCGGGGGACCAGGGTGGGGCTGGGGGACATGGCCATCACCAGATGAAATTTTCGCCTCTTGACCCTGGGCCAACAGGCAGGACCTGCAGGTGGACAGCCAGGCGGAGAAGTGCACAGCCCTCCCTGGCGGAGCCTGGGGTCGGGGAGGCCTCTCTGCTCCACGCCCTCCCTCCCGAGCTAAGCTTCTTGCAGGCCTGGCAGCCGGCAGACGGGACAGGGCCCATCTCCGCCCCTGAGCTGGCTCCTCTGGTTCCCTGGGGCTCTTGTTCCATCCTTGATCAATAATGCAGTGGAGAGAGGAGCCCCATCCTTCCTGCCCCCACCTGCCAGCTGCTCCCACTGCTGCCATCTCAGCTGCAGGGGTGGCTTCTGAGGGCCCCTTTGCATTCTGGGGCTGCTGTGGGTGAGGCCGAGGGCCAGGTGCCCGTTTTCCGGAGGAGCGGGTTTGCCATATTCGTGTCCTGGCACCGTGGAGGCTTGGGGGTTCTCATGGACCCACAGCTCAGCGGTGGACTGCAGAGTGCCTCTGGGGGACCCTGGAGGAGGAGGCTCTCTTGGGGCTAGCACTCTGGGTAGGGAGGAGCTTTGCCAAACGGTGTGGTGGGTTTCTGAGGCCGCAGAGGACACTCAGTCCTGCAGCGTCCTGCCTGGCCTGAAGGGACTCTGACCATGCAGCCCCAGGGGAAGGGCCAGGTCAAGGAAGGGGCCACAACCCCACAAGGGCAGACCTTGTCTGCCCTGCCCATCCGCAGGCCCCCAGCTTCTCTGCCAAGGCATACCCTGGGCGTGACGGCTTCTCATCTCCCACCCCTGCCAGGCTCCCACTCCAGGCTGCCCACCGTGGCCCCGTCCGCTCTCACACTCGGGATCTGCGCCCTCATCTCCCGGTGCCTGGCCACTCAGCCCAGCCACGCCAGCCCCTTCCTGGGCTGGACCCCATCCTGTTCCCCACAGCCTGTTCCTGCCCCAGGGCCTTTGCACTGCTGGCTGCCGCCCCCACAGTCTGGAGGTCTGGGCTCAGTCCTTCTTCCTTGGCGGACTTCCCCACCTCACGCAGCCCACTGCTGCTCCCGGGCCCAGCCCCCTCTGCCACCCACACTCCTGTTTGCATCGGTGGCGTTTCCTCCTTGGTGTGTGGGTGAGGAGGGCAGGGGTGCCGCCCCCCAGCAGGTGCCTGGCAGGTAGAAGTGAGGGAAGGAGTGAGGCAAGGAGCGAGGGAGGGAGGCTGACCTCTGTGTTACACTGGGCAGGGGAGAGCCGGGCTTCCCTGGGACGAAGTCGGCCGAGAGTCACAGGCCTCCTGGACTCAACTGGGCAGGGCAGGGTTCTGCTCCCGTCCCGCCTGGAGCCCGGGAAGCTCCACGTTCTCCTTTGTCTTTTCCTTTCCCTGAAACTTCCCAACCAACAGGCCTCGGGGAGAGATTGATGAGCATGGGGCAGGAGCTGGGGGCCGAGTTGTGTACATAGCCGGTGCTGGTGTGAACTAACGAAGTTTATTAACCAGGCAACCAGGAATCATTAATCACGCAGAAAAATAACACAGCGAAATGACTTTTCAAAATGCCATTGGTGTAATTATCGTCTCGCCCGTTACACTAAATGCCGCCATTTGTATCTGTGATACTTAAGTATGCAAACAGTAATTAACGTGGTAATGAACCGGGGCCCCAGAGCCTCCCCTCCCTGAGCTAATTTGCATGTTAATTATCATTAGCGACCAGGGAAACAAGTTATAAACAGCCTAATTAGCAGCCGGATCATTTTTACAAGAGATCGCGTGCACTTTGACACGTGAACCAGTGTGAGATTAATGAATTCAGGAGAGGCTGCCCCTCTCGCGAGGTGGGGGTGGGGAGGGGTGGCCTCGGTGGTCTCTGGGACGCCCATCAGCAGGGTGCTGTTAGGAGGTGAGGGCTGATGACCTCAGGCTGGCCTCTGAATGGCGGGGGCTCTGGCTTCCCTCTCCTCTTCGGGGCTTGGGTTGGTGTGACCAGGAAAGAGGGAGCCCTGGTAAAGAAAAATTATTCTGACCCTTGGCAAGGAAGACTTTATTCAAGAGTATTGCATAGGGGAGAGAGAGGGTTCAATCCCGGATGCCAGGACCAGTGGGGTTCACAGGCAGGAGCAGGGTAGGGGCTTGGTGGATGGATGGAAAATTACAAAGGGGAGACGTCAGGGCAGGGAGAGTCTTCCTAAACCGACTTCATAGATTCCTGCTCAAGGCAGAGTGATCCCATATCCAGGGTGGGGATTGGCTCGAAGCTGCCTTGGTGGGATTCTTGTGACAGTTGGACCCTGCAGGCTGACGTGGGGCCCAGATGAGGCCGATTGAGAAAAGCACTCAGCAGCCCGTTGAGTTTCCCATCCCAAAGCCCAGGTCGTCTGCTTTTGTGCTTGTCTCCTGAGCCTCTCGGCCAACCAGGGCTTTGCTTCTCCCAAGAGACGCCATTTATCCAACTAGACACGTGTGCCCCACCCTCCCCCACCTTCAGAGCAGCCCTGTAGGGGTGAGAACCATCACCATTTCAGTAAGCAGGAAGCCCAGGGATGGAGAGGTGGGAACCTGCCCCAGGCCTGCAGCTCTAGCAGCTGCTGAGCCCGGGACCCTGATTTTGTAGCCTCCCTGCTGCCCCTGGACACGCCAGGCACTTCCTGCCCCAGGGCCTTTGCATCACAAAGAGCCCTGCGCAGGCTGGTGTCTGCCCTGACTGCACCATTCACCTCCATCCTGTCCTTTCCCGAAGAATGTTGCTCATGGTCTCGCCTGGCGCTGGCGTTCTACTGCGTGTCTCCCTGGTGAGAGTGCTGGCTGCGGGAGCAGGATGTGGCCTGTGGACCACCCCCTCCCCAGCACCTCGAGCAGCCAGACATGCAGCACCTCCCCAGCACGGTGGAGTCGGTGTGCGGCTGGCCGTGAATCACCCCAGAGTGGGGGCTGAAGATGTTTTTTGAAAAGGGCTCAGATCGCAAAGTTTACGTTCCACTCAGCCGTGGTAGCACAACAGTAGCTATGGGAGGACAGCATGCAGACACCGGGCCAGCTATGGGCCCATGGCATCCGACGTTGGCATCCTAAAACCAGATACCTGGCCGGCTGCCTGCTGCCTGAGACGCCCGCCACGCTCCGTCTTAGACCCTCTGAGCCTCACCTGGCCTTCTCTCCGTTTGCTGTGGGTTTCGAGTGATTTTGGACAGCAGTATCCGACGCAGGAGGATCTCTTGCCTCCTGCCCGGGTCCCTGAGGACGCAGCTGCAGGGCGGCGCCCAGAGCCCGCAGGGCAGTCAGCGCCTGGAAGCCCGGGGGAGCGGGGAGTGTGAGTGCCTCTTCTTTTCTGCTGCATGAAAGAAGGTCCTGGGCACAGATTGCTGCGTGGGGTTCCCCGGGCCACGTGTGGGGGACACCTGATGACTCATCTTCCTCGAGGCCACCTCCTACGGCTTCCCTCTCTCCGTCGGTCACACTGCTCCTGGGGTTGTTCTTCCTGTTAGGATAATGGCCCCAAGGCCCCGCTCATTCGGCTGTGCTTGCTTTCCAGGGAGCCCCGATCAAGGTGGTCTCGGAAAGCAGCCCCTTAGGGTGGGATTTTGGAGCTGGGTCACTTGCTCCAAGAGATCTTGTGCACTCAGACATGTGAACCAGTGCGAGGTTGATGAGGTCAGAGGAGCTGCCCCTCCCGCACCTGGGCCCTGGTGCTGGTGAAAAGTGGGGGAGGCGAGGACCCTGACTGGCAGCTCCACGGTGTCCCGGCTTCGCTGGGCTGACTGGGCTGCAGTGAGGGTGGAGGTGAGACCTGGGACACGTGGGGACAGTGGCGGTAGTACCATGTGAGGGCAGTGGTGCTGATGAGGACGGTGGGAGGGCTGCCTTCTGCTTTCCGCAGCAGAAGCCTTGAGAGAAAGCCACCGTTTTGGGGTTCTTGTCTGACGAGGCAGGAGGAGCCCACTGGGGCTCTGTGGGCTGGATGAGATTCCTGCAGACTTTCCCTGAAGCTGCAGGGCAGACCTGGCCAAAAATCAGACCCAGGCTCTTGCAGGTGGAACGATAGCTTAGGCTCTAGCAGGAGGGATGATGGCCCAGGCTGTAGCAGGAGGGACGGTGGCCCAGGCTGTAGCAGGAGGGATGATGGCCCAGGCTGTAGCAGGAGGGATGATGGCCCAGGCTGTAGCAGGAGGGATGATGGCCCAGGCTGTAGCAGGAGGGATGGTGGCGCAGGAGGGATGGTGGCTCAGGCCCTAGCAGAAGGGATGATGGTCCAGGCTCTAGCAGGAGGGATGGTGGCTCAGGCTGTAGCAGGAGGGATGATTGTCCAGGCTCCAGCAGGAGGGATTATTGTCCAGGCTTTAGCAGGAGGGATGGTGGCTCAGGCTCTAGCAGGTGTTGGGCTCTGGACTCCACACTGCATGGGTCCTTCCCATTCCTCCCAGCAACCCCGTGGGGCTCAAGCCAGACATGGGGGTCTGGCTCATGCTCTGGGAGGAGGCAGAATGAGCCTCTTCCTGTGAGGAAATCGTGGGGACTCAGAGATGCTGCCCAGACATCTGGACCCTCAGCTCCCTCTTTCCTCCCACCCATGGGATTCCCTGTGGCCCAGGTCGGGACACCAGGCCACCACCTCTGAGCAGCCACCTCCAGGCAGCCCTCCTGGACTGCCCAGGCTCTGCCTCCGAATCTGCAGCACCACGCTCTCCTCTGCACTGAACATTTCACCCTCCTTCTCCTGCGTGGCCGAGTGACTCCTGTCCTGTGGGAATGTGGCCTGGAATGGCCCAGTTGGTCATGGATTCCTTGGGGACAAGAGCTGTGTTCTCCCTTCCTTCCCTGGCACCCAGCCCAGTGGGCCTTGCAAGGCACAACGATCTGGTTTGTTGGTGCCAGGCAGGCAGGGTGGGGTGGACCCCAGGAGTCACAGGCCAGCGGGGGACCAGCCGGGGGGAGGACCGCCCTGGATCAGTGTCCCTGGCCCTCCCCGGGGATCAAGGTCCTGTCACAGGGGTCTCCAGGCCAGCTCCAGCACCTAGCACAGGGCCGGCTCTGGCTCTACGGCCCATGCCTGAGCCAGGGAAGAGAGAGGAGGAGACCCCTGAGGCAGCACAGGGACCATCCACAGAGGGGCTGCATGGTGCCGTGTTCAGGCTCTGGCTGAGACAGGCGCTGGGAGGAGACACGCCTGGCTGTGTGGATGCTGAAGGCAGCCGCAGCGCCCTGGGGACCAGGAGGAGGGGCCGCGGTCTCCTGCTACTGCCTGTGGGCCTGGGGCTTGACTGGGGCTTGACTGGGGCTCGGCGGGCAGTGGGGAAGCTGTTACCCTGGTCAGGGGTCAGGGCCGGCCCATCTGCTGCCCCTGCATGGCCTCCTGGGCTGAGGAGTGTGCAGGCGCCTGCCTGGGCAGCTCTGATTGTGGATGAGCACGTTATCTTCCCAATTATTAGATGTGTGTGGCCTCGGGGGAAGTTCTTGGTGGTAGAAGAGAAAAGCCCCTTCTGGGCTGTCAGCAGAGAACTGCATGGTGCAAAGTTCTAGGAAATGAACTGAGGAAAAATACTTCTGGTTTCAGTTTGAAAAACAAATGGCTTTTTTGGATTATTTAAAAATAACTTTAAAGGTATTTAAAAATAATGGCTGGGCAAGGTGGTTCATGTTTGTAATCTCAGCAGTTTGGGAGGCTGAGGCAGGCTAGCTTGCGGTCAGAAGGTGGAGACCAGCCTGGGCAACATAGGGAGACCCCATCTCTACAAAGAAAAGAAAACCCATCTGTCGGCCAGCCTTGGTGCCCATGTGTGCTCAGCGTGTGTGGATGGCGAGTATCAGGCAGCTGCTGCCACTGTGACAGACATTTCCGCTTCTCCGCAGTTCCCAGCGGCTTTGCTGGCTCAGCTCAGCTGATTTAGCCCCACCGGCCTTTGCATTCCAGACCTCAGGCCGCAGGAGCATGCGTCTGGGCCTCGATATGCTTGTGTGGAGGTGTGGGAGGCAAAATCAAGGCCCCCTGAATGTCCACGCCTAATCCCTGGAAGCTGTGGACATGTGGCCTCCTGTGGCTGAGGGGCTTTGCAGGTGTGATTAGAGGTCTTGAGCTGGAGAGGACCCTGGCACCTGGATTTTCACAAGGGATGGCAGGAGGGTCGGAGCCAAAGAGCAGAGTGACGTGAGGGCGGAGGCTGAGGTCAGAGGAAAGCGAGGCTGCGTGGCTGACCGCGACGGCGGAGGAAGGGGCTGTGAGTCAGGGATGCCGCAGCCTCCAGAAGCTGGGCAGGCGAGAAGCAGAGTCTTCTGTGGAGCCTCTAAGGACGGCAGCCCTGCTCGCACCTTGATTTAGCTCAGGGGGACCTGCTGGAGGCTTCTGACCTCCAGAGCGATGGTAAATTTTTGCTGTTTTTATTACAGTCTCGATAGGAAACTAACAGAGCGGGGAAGGGGCACGTGGGGTCCAGCCGACCCTGGCAAGTGCGTTTTCTGTGACGGGCTGCACCTCACCTGTGTCCACGTTCCATTGGTCAAGATGTGTCACATGGCCAGGCACAAAGCCTGTGGCACCAGGAACACATCTCCCTCCAGGGAGGCAGGTGGTGATAGGGGAGCTGGTGACGGTCGGGCTCACAGTCCCAGTACTGGGTCACAAATGTCTGCTTCACTGATGCATGCAAAGCACCCAGCCCCCGAAAGCCCCTGCCAGTCACAGCGTCATGCACAGCACCCAGTATCTGGTGATGACCTTTCTGTCTCACCTGGCTCCTCTCGACCTGGAGACCTGTGCACTAAGAAGACGTGTGACCGGCCCTGCTGTGCCCCGCACAGCACTGAGCCAGGGACAGGCTTGTCTCAGTAAACGCGCCCCCTGGTAGGGAATTCAGGGGACACACAGCAGTTAGCGGTCCCTGGGGATTCTGGAACGCCCCGGGGACTGGTGGTGATGTCGCCTGTGCTGGGGTAGGAATGCCGGTTCTTCACCCTGGGAGGGCTCCAGAGCCTGGGCCAGCCTTCCTGTCCTGCGTCCTCCTGGGCCGCATCTGCAAAGCCTCAGGGAACGCCTCTGAGGGACTCCGCCTGCTCCCTGCCCATGGGAAGCTGGGGCCGAGGGCTTGAGTGGTCATCGTCTGGGTTAAGCCGGGCTAGATGCCCTCTGGTCAGTATGACTGTCTGGAAATCTTTTTACAATTAAGATATTTGGTTCCATCCAGCTCCGTGTTCCAAAGCCACGCTCACAGTTCCTTCCAGACCTGCTTCTTTCTTTGACTTCATCGCAGGGGTCTAGGAAGAGCTGCCCTAACCCCAACAGGGGCCGGACGGAGGGCTCAGAGCCCTGTCCCTGCTCTGGCCTCCACCCAGACTGTCTTGCTTGGGAAATCTTGCTGCTGTCTCTGACAATGAGGTGCCTCTTTTGGCTCTGCAGTCCACAGCATCTCTGGGTGCCGTTCCCCTTTCATCCCCCCGTGTGAGCAGACCAGTGATTCTCAAAGACCTCCTTCCTGCAGAACTTCCTACTGAAGGCAGCTAGAGAAAGCCAGCGCACCCTGCCTGGAGCCTGTCTCGGAAGCTGCGCAGCTGCGGGTCATCAGGCACAGAATCTGCCTTCCGGGTTCCCCGGGCAGCTGCTGCCTGAACTTTGTGAGCACTTCATGGGGCTTCCAGCCTCACGTGGGTTTTCTTGCCACTGAAGCCAGTGGCACATGTCTGTGGCTGGTGCTGCGGCTGCACCCCACTTCTGGTTGTGATTTTTCCTGTATTGGTCAGCTTTTGCTGCCGTAACAAATGGGCCCATTTCCTGTATTGGTCAGCTTTTGCTGCCGTAACAAATGGGCCCAGTGTCTTACAACAGTTCACTCCTTGGTTGCCGTCTGTGGGGACTGCCAGCTGTCTCTGAGAGTGAGGGCGGGGCAAGGAGGGCACAGCCAAGCCACAGCAGAGACACTCACTCCCACTGGCAGACAGCACGATCACTCCCATGCCATCCGTGGAAGCAAGGGAGGTGGCTGAGCGGGGTCAGTGGAGGAAAGCTCTGCCCATGGGGAGGCCTGGCAGGGTAGGGGAGGGAACAGACCATGATGAGCAGATAACATTCCCTCTGCCAGGGCCTGGGAAATCAGCTCAGCAGTGTGACATGTCTGCAGAAACTCAAATACAATGAAACGTGTTTCCCCACAGCAGGACTTCCCAGAGCCTTTACTAGGCTAATGTGTTGTGATGTCCCTGAATAGGACTGTAGCACAGAGCCTCACCCAAATGCCTTTACCCAGGAGGCACTCTCCTGCCCCAGAGAACCCACGCACATGTCACAGAGCCAGGCGAGGAGGTGCTGTTCTCACACCCGGGTGGGGTGCCATGAAGTTCTGGAATTGCATGCCTAGTGACTGACGCGATTACCCCTACATATTTTGGAGAGCTGTGTGTAGCATGATTCCAAGCAGAGAGAGACAGGCAGAATTCACTCGGAAGCCACTTGATCACCCCAGGGAGTTGTCCTACCCTACAAGGGCGGAGGAAAAGAATTCAAGTTCAAAGGACTGCAGTCGGAGTTACAGAGGGGCTGAAGGCTGTGGCAGGTGGCATTCAAGTGTCTGCAAAACCAGCTGAAAAGATATTTTTATGTTTTAAGAGAAGCAGCAGAAAGACATCTGCCAGCGTTTGCTGCAGCAACAGACAAGCGTTGTGATAGGGTCTGGCTCTGTCCCCACCCAGATCTCATCTCGAATTGTAATCTGAATTGTGATCCCCACATGTTGGGGGAGGAACCTCGTGGGAGGGGATGAGACTGTGGGGGCAGTTCCCTCCATGCTGTTCTCGTGGTGGTGCCTGAGTTCTTGTGAGATCTGATGGTTTTATAAGGGGCTTCCCCCCACTTCGCTCTGCACTCCTCCTTCCTGCCACCATGTGCGGAAGGACGTGTTTGCGTCCCCATCAGCCATGACTGTAAATCTCCTGAGGCCTCCCCAGCCATGGGGAACTGTGAGTCAATTAAACCTCTTTCCTGCATAAATTACCCAGTCTCAGGTATTTCTTCCCAGCAGTGTGAAAATGGACCAATACACCCTGTACCTTGGTGGCTTATGATGACTGTTTATGGATCACATTCTATGAGGACCTCTGGTTGACTGCAGTCTGCTGGGCTTTGCTGGATTCATCTAGTCTTGATTCAAATCAGTTCGGTGCCAGGGTGGCAGACTCCTCCAGGGCACTGAGAGATGACCGGATCTAAACTCACTGACTTGGACTGTGAGACCAACCCTGTTGAGTTCTGGAGCCGTTTCACAGTGGTTAGGAAACCTCACCGCGTGGACTGTGAGAAAGGCAGCTTGGACCCACGCCGTCATCTGCCTGGTGAGCCTCTGCCCCCTGTCCCTGGGAGAAGAGGTGCATGCACAGAATTGACACAGGGAGGACAAATAATGGTGTTCAAATATTGTTGACAAGTTTAGAAATCATGTCTCTCTGTTTGGTATTTTAGCACTTGCAATGTTTAAGAGAATGTGGCATGTTACATTATCCAATAGGTTAGTCTTTTGATTCTAGTTTAAGATTTGCAATAGAGAATTGACTCAGATTTGTAACTTTACTAAGTATATAAATAGTTTTGGAATTTTAAGGGAATTTAAAGACTCTTTTTTATGTTTGTCAATTTAATTGACTAAAATTCCAAGAGGTATTTAATAAGTACCCGAGAAGGTTTGTTTATGAAGTGATGGAAGTACTTAAAAAAACTGAACTGTATTCTAGTTATAAGGATCTAAAATGTTTAAAGGAATTTAGCTATTCTCCCATTAACAATGATTGCATTTTAATTAAACTAACTTTTTATTTTTTGAGATAGGGTCTTACTCTGTCGCCCAGGCTGGAGTGTAGCAGCGCCGTCTCGGCTCCTGGCCACCTCCACCTCCTGGGCTCAAGTGATTCTCCCGCCTCAGCCTCCCGAGTAGCTGGGACCACAGGCACTCACCACCACACCTGGCTAATTCTTATATTTTGTTGTGGAGATGGGGTTTTGCCACGTTGCCCAGGCTGATCTCAAGCTTCTGGGCTCAAGCAATCCACCTGCCTTGGCCTCCCAAAGTGCTGGGATCACAGGCGTGAGCCACTGTACCTGGCCTGACAGTGATCATTGTGATTTAAAAATAAAATAAAATAATAGCAAGATTTCTGTTTGCAACTCAGGAACTTAGGAAGAATTGGGTTTTTAACTTTTTAAGACCCCTGTGGGGTGGCAGCTGGGGTTTGGGGGCAGGGAGCAGGAGGACCAGGCTGGGCGAGGTCCCCGGCAGAAGGAGGCAGGCGTCTCCACCTGGAGCCTGGCTGCTCCCTGGCTCCCCGGCCTGAAGGATGGGGCTGGTCTGTCCCTGCCCCTCCCATTTGGAGCTGCAGCCTCTGCCCAGAGGTCATCTGGGAATGCACCTAATTACACAACTCAGTCCCTGTAATCCTGGCCCTGGCCTCGGCACAGCCAGCACCGCCCCATGCTGGGCAGGAGGACGAGGACCCCAGGGTCTGGACCAGGCAGCGCTGACCTGGGATTTGTCACATTTTTGAGTGTTGCGTAGGCTGTGGCTGTGGTGGCTATAGAGCCGACGCATGGTTCTGTTCTTCTGCTATGTATTCTTACGATGTTGGAAAAGCATGTTATTTTTTAAACTATTCAAATCTCATTTAATAAATCAAATAAACTAAATATTTGCTACGTTTGAGATGTAGAGTTCTTAAGTATATGATAACATTAACCAAAAATAAATGTTTATAAAACTATAGACATCAAACATTTACTATTCTACAAGAAGGTTTTAGCAGATACATGAATGAAAGCAAAGTGCGTTATAAAAATTCAAACATCAGGTAATAAGAGAAAAGCTGGAGCGCTGCATGTGGTGGCTCACACCTGTAGTCCTAGCACTTTAGGAGGTTGAGGCGGGTGGATTGCTTGAGCCCAGGAGTTCAAGACCAGCCTGGGCAGCATGAAGAAACCTTGTCTCTACAAAAAATACAAAAATTATCTGGGAGTGGCGGCATGCCCCTGTAGTCCCAGCTAATCAGGAGGCTGTTATGGAGTACTGCTTGAGCCTGGGAGGTCAAGGCTGCTGTGAGCCATGCCTGTGCCACGGCATGCCAGCCTGGGTGGTAGATATCAGTCAGTGATCGCTGCTTGACAAATCACCCCAACAGTCAGTGGCTTGGAACAATCCATATCAGTCATTGTTCTCATGTTGTTTGGTCAGCAAAGGATGGAGAGGATGACGCTGCAGGTCCCGGCTGGCTCTCTCCATGGCTGGGGCTGGACTGGCTGTGCACTGAGGCTCCTCAAGCCTCCTCTGCATGGCCTCTCATCCTCCAACAGGCTCGCTTGAGCTTGTCCTCACGGCAGAAGCAGGTTTTTCTGGGGTGGAGAAGAGATAGATGGAGGAAGCCCCGGGGCTGCTGTGAATTTGTCTGCTGCTACATTCACGGATCCCCGTGGTCAGCCCGGACTCAAAGCAGGTGGGGTCAGCCTGCATCTCCTGCAGGAAAAGTGGCCACCTCACCTTGCAAATGATGCCATGACGGGAAGGATGGAAGTTCAGCCGCTCCGAGATGCCGCTGCTTTTTGGACTTTGAGACATTCTTTTAACCCTCTTCTGGTTTGCCCTGAGAATGCCCGCCAGCAGTGCTCACGGCTGCAGCGTTTACTGCGACAGCTTTGCCACAAAATATCTCGCTTTTGTAATTATTTTTGCATCGCTCTAGAATATTGACTTTGGAAAAAAAATTCTGTTTGTATTATTCTGTTTCTAGTAGTGGTATTTCCATTTACAGAATGTCGCAATTTCTGATGGCTGAAAACACCATGGCATTCCCATGCGTGATGGTAACGTCGCTCTCAAACAGTTGTTGGCCGAAGAGTCGTTGGATGAATCCGATTTTTCCAAAATAGATGATTCTGATGATTCAGACGATTCTGATGTCAGTTCCGTTTAGACATAACTCCAATAACAGTTTTTATATTTTATTTTCACATTGAAAATCAGTCAGAGTTGTTTCAGCCTCAGAGAGCATGTTTATGTAAAATGAAATGAGTGCTGACAGCCAGGTGAACTTTGTTTTTTCTAACCAGGACAATGGAATATTCCTAAGGTACTGCTGTCTTCCTCCTGGCATCAAGCTATCATCGTTAGAGGACGTCTCCCGTGGTCTTCCCTCCAAGGCTTCCGCTGTCCTCATGGAGATTCCGATGCATTTATTTCCATATCAATCCTCTTCCACTGGGCGCACACTTCACTGTTTCGGAAGAAGCTGGAATCCCTGCTCTGTCCTGGGCTCTTGTTCAGGCTCCTGTGGATGGGAACCCCCTGGGCTTCTGGGCTCTGCATGGGTTTGTCTTTTTGAATAAATCGAGCAATTGATATATTGATCCTGGTCTCATGACATAAAGGATTGGATTTTGATTTCTTAAAAATTCTGAAATCACGGCAGTATTCCGGTAAACGCTCTAGGACCTCGGTTCTTCTAGGCAGCACGGTATTGTGGCATGCCGGGACACACACATCCTTGGAAGTGGGCCGCCTTGCCCAGGCTGCGCCCTGTGCTCTTTGTCTGCTGGTCAGCAGGATCCCCTGTTCCGAGGGTGCTGCTCCCCTGCCAAGCCCTTCCTGCGCCTTCCCACGCCCCAGGACAAGGCCCACAGTGCCCACGGAGGCCTCGGGTCTGGCTGGGGCTGCGGTAGTGGTCTTGACCTTGACCCCAAGACACCGATGTGTGCTGAATCATCTTAGTGTTTTTTTCCCTCCATCTCAAACACACCCACCTCTTCGTCCTCCCTTGGCTGGTGAGGGGTTCAGTGTTCATCTTTTCCGGGCTCCCCATTCCTCCACGGATTTTGTAGAAGCCTCCAGGCCTTCCAGGGCTCAGGGCTGGCTGAGGGCCCTGGGCTGGAACCCATGCTCCTCCTGTCCCTGCTCCCACTGGGCTAGGGGTGTCGGCTGGGGGCCAGCTACTTCTGGTCTTGGTGGGACCACTCACAACGAACCACTGTGGGAACCGGGTGCACCCCAGGCTCTCCCTGCTGCCTCCTCTGCGGGGGGGCAAAGGGGAAATAGACCCTGCTGTGCTGGCCCTCTCCTCCCCCCTCCAGCTCTTGGGCCTTCCCTGAGCTCAGGCTTCAAGTGTTCCCTTCATGTTCTCCTCACCAGGAAGCCCCAAGCTTTCTCAAGACACCAGAAACACAAAGGTCTCTTCTGCATGTGTGTGTGTCTGCATGTGTGTGCACATCTGTGTGCTTGTTTGCATGTGTGCATGTGTGTGCACATCTGTATGTGTGCTTGTGTCTGCATGTGAGTGTGCAAGCATGAATAATGTGTGTATATGCCATGCTCATGAGTCTGTGTGTGTGTGCCTGTGCACAGAGGTACATCTGTTCATGTGCCCAGGTGTGAGTGCACACACATATACATGCATGTATGTGTCCATGTGAGTGTGTGCAAAAGTGCAATGCACCTATGTACATAAGCACATGTGCATATACATACATGTGCATATGTGCCCCAGGTGTGTGTTAGACATGTGAGTGTGCATGTGTGCACATGTGTGTACATATGCATGTGTGTACCCCAGCCTGCTAGTGAAAACCGACACAGTCCTAGGCAGGTGACCCCACAGCCCTGTCCTACAGCACCTCTGATCTTGAGGTACTCGCCAAGGGGGCTCCCATTTCCTGATTTGGACAGATTCATTAGAAAGCTAACTTTGGGGTCCTCATTTGCCTGGGCCTCTTCAAGGCGCTACGCCTAATTTTATATCCTTTCTCTTAAAGTGGGCTCCCAAATTGAAAAGCTCTACACCTGCAAAGCCTGGATCTGACCTATTCTCATTTTAAAATGAAGGAAACAGGCACAGACAAGTCCAAGAATTTGTGCAGGGTCATGTGACCAGTGCCAAAGTTCGTGGTCCAACCATTGCAGTCTCTCTCCCTACACACACCTGCATGCACACATCTCTACACCCACACACCTGCACACACACCTGCATGCACACACATGCACACCCACATACATCTGCACATACCTGTATGCACATGCCTGAAAGCTACACTTGTATTCACATACCTGCACACCCCCACACAACTACACACACATCCCTGCATACCCACACACCCCACACACCTGCACTCACACTTGTATGCACACATGTCTGCACACACCCACCTACACACACCTGCATCCACACACCTGAATGCACACACCTGCATGCACACACCCACCTGCACATGCACACCTGCACACATCCACCTGAACACACACACCTGCACATGCACACACCTGCAGACACCCACCTGCACATACACACACACCTGCACACACACACATGCACATGCATACACCTGCACACACCCACCTGCATGCATACACCTGCACACCTGTACACATCCACCTGAACACACATACTTCTATGCACCCATATGCATGCATACACCTGCACACACCCACCTTCACATACACCTGCATGCACACACCTGCACACATGCACCTGCACACACACCTCTATGCACCCTCCTGCATGCACACACCTGTATATACCCACCTGCACACACACCTGCACACACACACCTGCACACATACCTGCTGTGCACAGGTGCTCACCTCACACATCTGCACACACACACCTGTATGACCACACATGCACACATACATCTGCACACACACGCCTGCATGCACACACCCAAACAGCTACACACACCTACATGCACACATCTGCACACCCCTACATCTACCATCATACATAGCAGCACACCTGGTGGGCATACTTGCCTGGCTCTGCCACACAGCTGTGTTTCCTGGGGATACCCTGTGAACCCCAGGATAGATGCAGCCCCTCCTTTCTGTTCCAGAAACAGCAGCTCTTTCCCTCCTCCTGCGTCTGACCTTGCTGGGGCCTGTCCTTGGGACTCAGCTCCCCCGCCCCACCCACCCACGCCTCTTCCCTGGGTGCAGTGCCCAAGCCCGTGCCCACAGTGCTCTGGAGTCAGCACATCTGCATCCAGGACTGACTCCACGACTTCACTGTCCCTTTGCCGCCCCATGACCGATTCCCCACGTTTGAAAGTGGGAGCATGACGGTCTCCCTCCCAGGAGGACAACAGAGCGAATAAAGCGAGAAAACCTCTAATGACTGATCACCCCTAATTATCCCTGACCTGCACCGGCTCCAGGACCTGCCTTCACCTCAAGGGCTTCAGTTTCTCCCCTGAGTGACTCCAAATCAGCTAGGAGGCCCAAAGAGTCACTCATGTAGGTTGTCCTAAAAGTTCTAGCTGTGAGGAGTGGGCCTGGCCTGGCGTCCTCCATGCTCCTACCCTGTGCACATGGGTCCCAGGCAGGGCTGAAGTGCCAGGCCAGGGGTCCAGGGGTCCAGGGTCTTGGGGGACCAGGGGTTGAGGGGCTAGGGGCCAGGGAGGCAGCAGGAGGGGGCTTTAGGGCACTGGGAGCCGAGAGGCAGGGGCCGAAGTTCTGGGCCAGGAGGCCTGTGGGTGGCGGCCCTGCATTCTCAGCAACCAGGCCTCTGGTGAGGGGTAGAGGTGAGCCCAGCCTCGGATCTGAGTCCTGCCTGCGCTGTGGTGAGGGGTGGAGGGGAGCCCAGCCTCGGATCTGAGTCCTGCAGGCACTCTGGCCAGTGTCCAGCTGCATGGACATTCCAGGAGTGATGGTTCAGGGGACAAAAATGGCTCAGCTATTGCCATCAGGACAGATAAACAGTTGGCCCTGATGTTTTTCCCTCCAAGATCACCAGCCCCTGTCTCTGGAGTCAGAAGCCATTCAGCTACATTGGCTGGCAAGTTCTGCTGTCCGCCTGCGGAACCCTGGCATCCTGGAGGGGCTGTGGCTGGGGGTGGCACCAGGGTGGGCCACCGAAGTCAGAACCTTCAAGCCAGGTTTGGCATTCAGCTCCAGACCAGCACAGCCAGGCCTCAGGGGGCCAAGGAGGGCCCCAGGGCCAGCGCCAGCCCTCTCGTGGCTTCTGGGAATGGCGGGCAGGGCGTCTGCAGGCTTGGGGGTGGCTGCTGGACACTGGTGGAGTCAGGCCCCGAGAGCAGATCGCCTGACTCTGCCGAGCCCCACCGCCGCGCGTGCTCAGATGCGGCATCCAGGGCAGGGATGACAGGTGGACGGGCCTGGGGAACCAGCTTCTAGGGAGATGCCCCTGAAGCCGCCGGTCCTCACACTCACCTTTCTTGCAGACAGAGCCTACACCCACTGAAGTCCACAGCCCACCTCAGAGCCGCTTTGGGGAAGAGGTCTTTTGGGGTCCAAGGGCGGTCCCAGCCCCACCAGCCCCACCGGCCCCACCAGCCCCACCAGCCGAGGCCCTGCTCAGCCCTCTACCTCCCCCGCCCCAGACGCCAGCCTCTGGGCCTCCCTCCAGAGCGTCCCTGCCTGAGCAGCCCCCGGCCCACTGGCCTGTGGGAAGACGAGCTCTCCACCGGGGCCGCCGGGACATGGGGCCCGAGGCTCCAGGTCTCAGTGTCTCCCACTGGGCAAGGGGCGGGGAGGGCACTGATGCTCGTGTGGCTCCGTGTCTAGGGCGAGAGGTGCCCTCCGGAGAGAGGCGGTCGTGAGAGGTGGGCACCCCAAGGTGGGCACGTGGGACTGAGCAGCTCCACCTCTGGACGGCCGTCTCCCGGCTGTGCCTCAGTTTTCTTCTCAATGCAACAAAGCTAGCGATGCCTGTGCCGAGGCTGTGGGGGGAGGGATCGGGGGCCCCTCCCGAGCTCACCGTCACTGCTCCTGAGTCCTGGCCCTGCCCCTCTTGGTGGCATCTTGGGGTGCCCAGAGTTCCCCCAAGGGCGGTGAGTGCTTGGCCTTCTCCCGCGGTTGCTGCTTGTGGGCACCAGCAGAGGGCGGCCGTGCACCATGCACAGCTGGGCTGTCCATGCTGGAACCCCCTCTCCTCTCCGGGTGCAAGTCAGGGGAGGCTGGGGAGGGGCTTAGGCCGCGGGGACCTGGACCTAGGGTGGGAAAGGGGTGGTGGAGGCCTGGCCCGCGCCCTTGGAGCTGGGCCTGCACTGAGCATCCTCCTGGCCCACATACTGGGCTTGGGCTTGTGGGGTGCTGGAGGGCGCAGCCACCCCGGGCTTCTGGAGGCCGCGAGGAGACAAGGTCGGTGGGCAGGAGGCGCTCGGGCTGCAGGGCCTGCAGCCACGGGGGTTGTGGTCTGGAGTCCAAGTTGGCAGCCCCCATCCAGCTTCCAGCCATGTTGGGTGGCGGAGGGCGGAGGCGTCCTGTTCTGACCCCTGCATAAGTTTCACCAGCACCTTCTGGCTGAACCTTCCCCTCCGCGTGTCCTCACAGGGGTCTTCGTTCCACTTGACAAGCGTTGAATCATGCCTCGGGGAGGCGCTGGCCACCTGCTTGCGTGACCCGCAGGACGTGGTCGCTGCAGCCCATTCTCCTGTCTGGGGACTCAGAGTGGACGGAGGCTAGGAGGTGGCCCCAGGACAGGAGGGGAGTGCTTGGCCCCATGCCCTGAGCAGGTGGTGCTCCCAGACGGACGGAAGAGCCTTTCACGTGGCAGAGCTCTCTGGCGCCTCAGGGACCTTGCTATAGGACGAGGACTGCTCCCGATGGAGGGTTTGCCTCAGGCCCAGGGGAAAATGGAGCCCCACCCCCACGCTAGGCCAGACCTGAAGCAAGCTGTCCTTCAAGCTGATAAGGCCACCTCGAAAGGCCACAAATGAGCACTGTCCCCAGCCCCCTTCCCTTGACAGCCCCCAGCTGCAGTGGACAGGGTGGGGGTGGGGCTGTGCCTTTGGAAACCCACAGAGACAAAGATGTCCACCACAGTGTCATTTATGTGCTGGAACCGGAACAGCCGAGAAATCATTGCAGTCATCAAATGGAACTTTATTCTACTAACAACACGAATTATAATACGAAGAAGACGGGACACGTGTTCTTTCCTTTGGCTGCTATAAAAATGGAAACAAACTTAGTGCTTAGAAGCACACGTTTCTTACGGTAGAACTGGACATCTGAGTCCTGAAATGAAGGTGTGACAGGGGGGCTCCTCCGGGGGCTGAGGGGAGAGGCTGTCCTTGCCTTTTCACTTCTAGAGACACCGAGTTCCTTCGATCAGGGCCCCTCCTTCGTTCTCGATGGTGGCAGCGCAGCTCCTCGGGTCCCTCTCTCTGACCTCTGCTTCCGCGCCCACATCTCCTCCCGCTCTGGCACCCCTGCCTCCCTCTCAGGAGAACCCTGTGATCACACGGGGACCCCCCTGGGTAATCCCAGAGAACTTTCTCAAGGGCCTCAACTTACCCCATCTGCGCCGTTCCCTTTGCCAGGAGTGATGGTTACTTTTATGAGTTAACTTGACTGGCCTGCAGGGTTCCCAGACACTTGGTCAGTGTGATCCTGGGTGTGTCTGTGAGGCCGTTTCTGGGTGAGACTGACGTTTGAACGGGTAGACAGGGCAAAGAAGGCCTCCCTCTGGTATGCGGGTGGCCTCAGCCAATCAGCTGGAGGCATGCAGATAATTAAAGGGGTGACCTCCCCAGACAAGAAGGAATTCACTCTGCCTTCAGTGCTAAAGGAACCAGGAGCTCCTCTGGGTCTGGAGGCTGCAGACGGCAGAAGGTGGGATCTGTCGGCCTTCCCGATCCCAGGAGCTCTTTCCCCCTGACGCAGCCTGCTGGCTCTGCTTCCCTGGAGAGTCCTGACACATGTTCCAGGTAAGGTTCAGGGACTGGGACGCGGGCATCTGTGGGGACCGTCCTTCAGCTGACCACAGATGGGGCAGACGGCACCATCATGCCCACGTGAGAACACGGCCCAGCAACCCAGAGCCACGTGCTCCAAGAGCTCCCAGGGCCCCTCTGGGTGCCAGGGTTGCGGCTGACTGCCTTCCTTCTTTGGACATTTTGGGGTTTTCGGCTTCTGCTCTAATGAGGAAGTTCAAGGTAGGTGGCGTATCCCAGCCTCAGGGGAGGCAAATGCCCCAGGAGCTCCCGCCCGCCAGCCATGGGCATTAGGTGGCTCTCGCACTGCTGTGGAGAAATGCCCGAGGCTGCCTGACTGACAAGAAGAGGTCGCGGTTCTGCAGGCTGCACAGGAGGCGAGGTGGCGTCCGCGTCCGGGGAGGCCTCGGGAGGCTCCGATCACAGTGGAAGGCCTCAGGGGTGCAGGTGTCCTGTGTGGCGGGAGCAGGAGCGGGGGAGGGGCCACCAGACAGCACCAAACCAGGAGGGCTCCGCCCCATCTGAGCACCTGCTGGGCCCCACCTTCAGCACCAGGACTTCATTTCCACATGGGATGTGGGTGAGGACAGACGTCCTCATGACATCACCTTGGTTTGGGGTGGCCTTGGAGCCGCTGCTACGGTTCGAGTCCTGACCGCAGCTCCTCCCTCTGCCCTGTCCAGGTGTTCTGAGGTCACCTGGGGCTTATTCTGCCAAAGAGCATCTTGGTGAGTGTTGGTTGAGGGGTTGGCAAGTGCAGGGGTTCAGGAAGGAGGTGGGGAGAGGACTCTGTCCCTAGGACCTGGGAAGGGGTCGCAGGTTGCCCCTCGGGGCTGGTGGGGGGAGGGGGCTTTGCCCCCCACCAGGCAGCTTGGTCCCTCTGTCTGAAGCTCCCTGGGGCCAGGACTGGGTGAGGGCACACCTGGTAACACCTTCCTTGGGGAAGGGGAGCCTCTGGGGTACCTGGGTGTCTCCGACTGTGGGTGTCACCTGTGCGGTCACCTGCTTCAACTTGGGTCCTCCGTCGTGCATCCACCGTGTGCAGCTCTGTGGGGGTGAGGATTTGCTTTCTAGGGCAGACTGGACTCTGGAGGGCAGATGAAAGTCAGGCTCTAAAGAGGCTGGGAGTAGGGTCCCCATAGGTAAAAAGGGTAAAATGTAGCGTCTTCCATGGACGGCGGAAGAAAGGGCTGACTTACATGGCAGTGCGTCCAGGCCACGCCGACTCCAGATGGACGCTGGAGAAGATCCCCAGTTGGGCTGCAGTCCGACCCCCCTGCAGCCGGCGCCACCCTCGGGGCTCTCCTCAGGACGCCCTCCATGCTCAGCACAACCCAACTGTTATCTGGGGATGGAGCCTGCAAACATTTCTGTTTGTTTCAAGCCACAAAGCAGCAGTGGAGTGGGGTTGGTTTGCGGGGACTTACACAGCAGAGAACCACAGCCTGGGCGCTTACACAACACACAGTGCTCCCCGACCCTGCAGGCTGGGAGTCCAGGATCAGGGCTGGCGCCTCCCTGGCCTCCGTGTCCTCACAGGGGCGGCCCTGCATGTGTCTGTCCTTGCCTCCTCCTGTAAGGACACCTGGATTAGGGCCCACCCATGTGACATCCTTTCGCCCAAGCCACCTTTCTAACGCAGGGCCACGGTTCAGCCCTAATTGGGGGCTCAGCTTTCAGGGCACCCCTCGTCTGCAGCCCTCTCACCACAGTTCAGCCCTAACAGGGGGCTCGGCTTTCAGGGGATCCCTCGTCTGCGACCCTCCCACTGGCGGGCGTGGGTGACGTTTGCTGAGATGCAATGAGAAAGACCTGCAGTTTCCCGCACGGCCAGGCCGAGAGCAGAGTCCGGTCGCTGGCAGCTTTTCTCAAATGCTGCTTCTTAGGAGCCGTTCTCCCTCAGTCAGGTCCCCGCCCCTGGCCCCCCGCCCCCAAAGCCCTGGCCCTGGTGGAGAATGTCCCCACTCTTGTGCCAACACAGGCTGCTGAACGTAGGCAGAACATGGCAGGCAGGTCCACGCCGCCGAGCTGAGTTTGAGAATTTCACACAAGACCCGGTGGAGTGGGGAGGACTCCACCCAGTGCCACTTCGAAGTCTCGGGGGCTGTTTGCGGAAGGCACCAGTGGTCAGGAGGCTGGGGGCGGTGTTAACTCAGCCTGGCACTGGCCAGGCTCTGGCCATAGAGAGCATTCTGGATCGCACCTGCCAGGAGCAGCTGTGTGTGCCCTGTCCTCATGTGGGGGGGTCTTGCTGTGTCCAGGACCTGGCCCTCCTGGCACCCTCTGTGCAGCCTACATTTTAGAGCCAGCCCCCTTCTCAGCACCCCCCTCCCCCGTCTGTATCAGTGCATCCTCAAACTGCTGTAAAGAAATACCCGAGGCTGAGAAAGGCGTAATTGGCTCAGGGTTCCGCAGCCTCTGCTGGAAGCATAGCGGCTTCTGCTTCTGGGGAGGCCTCAGGATGTTTCCAGTCATGGCAAAGGCAAAGCGGGAGCAGGCGTCTCCCACGGTGGGAGCAGGAGGCAGAGTGGGGAGGTGCCAACACATTCAGACTACCAGATCTGATGAGAGCTCACTTGTGAGATCAACACCAAAGGGATGGTGAGAACCCCACGGGAAGGACACGCCCATGATTCAGCCACCCCGCACCAGGCCCGCCCAGCCCTGGAGGGTTCCATGATTCAGCCGCTCCCCCACCAGGCCCTGCCCAGCCCTGGAGGAGTTCATGATCTAACTGCCCCCCACCAGGCCCTGCCCTGCCCTGGAGGATGGCAGTTCAACACAGGTGTGCATGGGGACAGATGCCCAAACTAGACCATCTTCCTACCTGAATCATCCACAATTAGGAGGAAAAATTATTCTGATCCCCAACTAGCCCAAGAGCTGTTGGCCCTGGGTGGAGTCTGTGACGTCACTGGTTGTGAACTGGGTGGGGTGACCTGGCCTGACAGATGTCCAGCTCTCAGGTCAGTCCGGGAGACCCCTGTCCCCTGGGTCGTCTCGGTCCTGCAGGAGCTGTGTGGGGCGGACCAGGGTTGGGTCCACACCCGCCTGAGCTGAGGTGCCAACTTCCAACGGTGAGGTTCTGCTGGAAAAACCCGGAAGCAAGAGGGAGGTGGTGGCTGTTTCAGAGACCACAGTCTCGCCCAGGCAGGCGCTGCCATGGCCGATGTGTCGTCTTTGTGCCCGGCTCCCATCTGGCTGGGATTGGCTTTGGGGCGATGAGGTCCGGGTGCCTGGCTACAGCTCGGCTGAGTCTCGTGACCTTCCTCTGTGGTACATCTGTCTGCTGGGGACCTGCATGGTGCCGGGTGGGAGGAGGCCTGGCCAGGGGCCACAGGAAGGACGGCTCCAGGGCTCCCATCTTGCTGAGTTGAGATCCCCCAAGAAGGAAAAGTACCCTGACCCAGAGCTCACACACCCGCCAGTGGGCTGGGATGGTGACCCGTCCCGCCTCCGAGTGGTGAAGACACCAGCTGCAGCAGAAGCTGCTGGCCGTAGGAGGAAGGGGTGCAGCGAGCGCTTCTCAGAGCCTCAGAGGGCAAGGGCAGCGCCGGGGCCTCCCAGGAGGCCAAAGTCTACCCCAGGAATGGCCAGTTAGAGCACACAGAGATACAGGATTCCCAGGGACATTCGGATCTCAGATCAGCACGTCCTTCTGAGTGTAAGTACATCCCGTGCACAATTTGGGGCATACTTGTGCTAAGAAATGACTGGGTGTTGATCTGGGATTCCAGGGTCAGTGGACGGCCTGGAGTTTCTGGCAGCTGTATCTGCAGGGGCCCCCGTCCCCACTCCAAGCACAGCTGGCTGGGAGCCCTTGTCAGGAGAGCCTCACAGGCATCCCATCCCACGAAACACAGGCTGGGAAACCTGCTTGTGGCTCTTCTGGGGGTTCCTTCCTTCCGCATCCCAAAGGGGAACCCCAAAGGTCCTCAGAGAATGTGAGTTTCTGCTCATAACCACGGGCTGTTTCTGCTGACAGGGTCCTGCAGGGTCCAGAGAGAAAGAAGAAAGGAAGAGGAAGAAGGGAGGATGAGAGGAGGGGGAGATGGAAGGAGAGAAGGAGAGAGAGGGAAAAAGGAAGGAAGGGAGGAAGGGGCAGGAAGGGAGAGAAAGAAGAAAAGAAAGAAGGTGTGACGGGAAGGGCCCAGGGTGGCCCCAAAGGCACAGAATGGGCCTGGAGTCCACGCTGAGTCCATCTGTCTCCATGCCCCATGCATCACAGGTGGCACGCTCCTACTGGACAGTCGGGGGACCCTGAGGTCACAGCAGGGCCACCAGAGGTCACATGAAGGGTCCGTAGGGCCTGCCTTCCAGACCTTAGCTTGGTCCCCAGAGAGAGCCTCTTTGTCCCCGGGAGACAGCCTCTTTTGTAAACCCAGCTCGCCTCTCTCCAACACTCTCTCTACCACCCCTGGGCCCTGGGAAGCAGCCGAGGCCTCGGGGTGGGAGTCGGTGCCGGGTGTGGGAGTGGGGTGGGCACGGTCCCGGGCTCTGCTTACCGAGTGGCACGTGTGTCCCGGGCTTCGGCTTCCCCCCCATCACGAAGGGCAGGGGGACTGATGCTTTGTGGCGAAGGAAGAATTTGGCCCCCTTCCCCCATGTGCCTGCCACAGGGGTCCCTCCACCCAGCAGCGAGGGTCTTGGCATCAGAGTTTGCCTGACGCTGCCAGGAAGGTGCGGTGGTGGCCCGTTGGTGGTGTGTGATTGAGTTTGGGTCCAAGTCAAGGGTTGGGGCAACGGTGGGGACTGAGAGACTCGGGAGCGTGGAGCCCATTAACTATCAGGTAACAGATTTGATTAATTTTGTGCCTGGAGGATTTTTTTCTTCCTCCCTTTTCTTTTCCCAAAGAATCAGAGAAAACAAAATATTTTTCTAATTAAATAAATCTACGGTGCACGCTAATGGAGCCCGTCTGTGGGTCTGTGACAGGGCAGGGGAGAGTGGAATAATGATTTTATTTTTTCATTAAATAGAATTATAGGCAGTTACTCAAAGCAACGCAGAGCCTAATTGAAAGAAACCCATTTCTTCTTAATTTACTTTCACGGTTTTGGATGATAAAAGAGTGTGCTCGTTGGAAAATTAAATAAAAAACACAACACAGGAGAGGACTCTGTTTAGGGGTATTGTTGGCTCCTTGAAGCTTCAGACTCGGGGGAGACAAGGGGCGGCTCCGGCGGTGGGGATCCTGCCCGGGGCCTCCGAGGGCGGAGGAAGTGACCTCAAGACCACCAGGCTCTGTGGGGCTCATCTCTGCCCAGGCCTAGGCTGCCCAGGGCCCCTCCTCCTTCCTGGTGCCTGGGACTCCCTCTGGAAAGAGTTTCCGCTCATCAGAGTTACGGACAGGATGGTGGCCTGGGAAGTGGCCATCAGGACAGCCGTGTGAGTCCATGTCCTGCAGGTCTGTGCACTCTGGCCAGCGTCTTCCGGGTCCCCCCTGGAGAGCTCCCACCTCCAAGGTCCACGCTGCTGTGTCTGGCCGGATGCCTCCCTCCACCGCCCTCTCTGCTCACTCATCAAATAACAGCCATCCCCGCTGCCCGAGGCTCCACTTCTTCCAGGAAGCCCTCCCTGACCAGCCCCTTCCCCAAACCTCCACTGAGCCAGCTGAGCTCTGGGGGTGCCCCAGCCATGGGAGTGCCAAAGTCCCTCACGCAGCTAAAGCCTCCTCCTTCCAGGGAGCCAGGGACAGAGTAAGTGCCTGTGAAGATGGCCAAGCCCCGAGTCCGCGCCTGAGGTCCTGGTCTGCAAGTCCTCGTTGAGTCCCCTCTGTGTGTGCTCCCCGGAGCCCCAGGAGATGGAGGGCGGGCTGTGGGTGCCAGTGCCATCCCCGGAGCTGCCTGCACTGGCTGACACGTCCTGCGTCCATGGGCCACGGGAGGTTCCTGAGGACTTGAGACATAGTGTGAGTGGGAACTGGAACTTTACGTTTTATTTATCTTCCTTTATTTAAATTTAAATGTCCACGTCCGGCCCCTGGGTACGTTGCACGGTGCAGGTAACCGGGAAATTCTGGTCACTTCCTCGTGCATTGACCACAATTCTGTGATGCAGAGAGAAGCTCCCAGCACCTCACTGACACCAACGCCTCCCTTCTCAGTTCTGGGGGACAGACAGCATTTCTGGGGTGGCAGATGTATGCGGTCAGACAAGTGTGAGGATATTGATTTGTAATGGAATTATTTTTAAAAAGCACACTTCAGAATGCACGAGGTCTCCCTGAGAGGCCAGTCTCCCTGCCCCGCCCCCGCCCCGCCCCCGCCTGTCCCGCCCCGCCCCCGCCCCGCCCCGCCCTCGGCTGCTTCCCCCGCCCCGCCCCCGCCGCCGGCTGGTGCTTCATCCCCCGGAGGCCCGGTGCGGCGGAGGGTGCAGGTGCCACCTGTGCTCCCACCGCCAACCTGCCAAGACCAGAGTCATCACCACAGCGCCAACCAAAGTCTCTCCTGCCAGGCGCTGCCTCACTGCCACCTGTGGGTGCCAACCAAAGTCTCTCCTGCCAGGCGCTGCCTCGCTGCCACCTGTGGGTGCCTTTCTCAGCGTGGCAGCCCCTGGGCACTGTGCCCTCCAGATTCCTCAGTGCCTGGTGCCAGGTGCACCCTCTGCAGCCCTCTCAGCCCTGAGCTCTGACAACCTGCCCGGGCTCCTACCTTGGGGCCTGGGCTCTCCGGGCCTCCTCAGCTCTGCCGGGAGGGGCTGGGGGCAGGTTCGGGGCTAACCTGGGGCTAGAGGCCCCGTGTGGTCTCCACCTGTACTCGTGGCTGTGGCCAAGGGGTGGCCTCCAGGTGAGTTGGGGCTACTCCTCACGGGGCTGCGTTGCCGGGAGTTCTGTCCCCCACATGGCTTCTGCTACTCTTTACACTCAGTTCTTCCTGGGAAGGGCCCGGTGGCCGCAGATCATGTCTCCCGTCTGTGGAGCCTCCCAGGGCTGGGCCCCCGCGGACACTGCTCCCAGCTCGCTCTTCCTCTCCAGCCTGCACGCGCCAGGCTCCAGAACTCCGAGGACAGAGCTGTTCCTGTCCCCTGAGGTGGCATAAACCTCTGGGGAGGCACTGGAGGGGCCTCAGATGCAGCCACTCATCTGTGCTCTCCCTGGACCTGGGACCCGAGAGGCTAGGATGGGCGGAGCATGCGAGGGTGGCTTTCGAGGTCTTCCCCAGGCCTTGGGGCCTGTCTCGCAGGAAGCAGGGGCTTCGAGAAGGCTCCACACTCAGGGCTGGGCGTAAACCTGCTGTGTACCCAGCTGCTGTGTACCCAGCGCCATGCTGGATCCTGAGACCCAGGGTGGGTGCCCGAGTACCACCGCCGTAAGAGCTGTGTACCCAGCGCCATGCTGGACCCTGAGACTCAGGGTGGGTGCCTGCGTCCCACCACCGTGAGGGCTGCCGGGCTTGGTTCCTTTCCGAGGGGAAGCAGGAACTCTGCCTGCCCTCCCACACCCTCCCTGTCCCAGGTAAAAGGCAGACATCTGGCTGGACTCCCTCTGGGACACCTGCTCTCACCAAATGGTGTGGCTGCCTGGCCAGTGCTAGGGAGGGTCCAGCTGGGTCTGGGCTGAGCAGCAGTGAGTGTGGTGATTGATTAGTGATGTCTGCCACGAGCAGGGGGGTGGGAGGGTGGACTCGAGAGGCAGGCACTCCCAGCCTGCCACTGAGTCCTTTCTTAGCCTGCCAGCTCTTGCCTTTTGCTGTGGTTTGATTGTGTTCCCTCTAAAATCAGGTGTTGAAACTCAGTGGCCAACGTGATGTCATTAAGAGGTGGGGTCTTTAAGAGGTGATTGGGCCAGGAGGACTCCTGCTTTCACGACTGGGAGTCCACAGAGTTCCGTGAGCTCACCCACCCGTCCCGGCGTGAGCGTGTCCCCCTCTGCAGGTTGCAGCTCCCACCAGACACCAAACCTTGATCTTGGACTTCCCAGCCTCCAGAATGCTGAGACAGACATGTCAGTTCTTTGTAAATTACACAGCCGTGGTATTCTGTTAAGGTCACCCAGAAGGACTAAGGCCCCTTCATGAGCTGATGGGTGTAGGTGCAGGACCTGACGGCCTGGTCACCAGTTCTTTCTTACAAACTGCAGCTTCCCAGACGTGTTCACTGATTTCATCGCCCCCATAAACATGCATCCGTCAGCACGGGGTGCAGAAGGAAGGTGAATGGGGGGAGGCCCAAAGTCCAGGAGAGGCCAGGCCCAGTACAGCCAGCTGGAGGAAAGAGAACAGCCAGGTGGGGCCAGGGGAGGCAGAGGTGGCCTGTGTGTTTGCCGGTGGGACGGAGGGGCGGCGGGTGGCAGGCAGCTGGTGCGTGGGAGGTGAGTGGGGGAGGAGCCTAGGGGCTGGGTCAGAGCAGCTGCTGGGCCTCCAGCCTGGGCCTGGGGCTCACACCCCAACTGCCAGATGCAGGGGTTGTAAGGAGCGAGAGAGGAACCCACAGTGACCTCTGCCCCCTTTGTAGAGCCTCCACCGCAGCTCCTCACCCGCCCCACCCTGCTGGTCCCCGGCTTCTGAGCGGAGGGGGTGGCCCCTTACCCTGTGTCCATCACAGGCATGCAGGTGTGAGAGGAGTCCGAGGGGCCTGCAAGGACGAACCGGGGCCAGGGGTCCATGCTTCAGGCTGGGGGCTCAGGAAAGGCCCCAGGAGGACCCCCAGAGCTCCCTGCACAGAACGACAGGCCAGTGAGGGGGTTGGCCTTTGTCTCAGCCACACCCGGAGGTGCAGGCTGCAGTCCGGAGCCCCTCCCTGGAGTCTTGGTGCCCTGCTTCGCCCTCACTTCCTCCCCCGCTGGGAGCCGACCCGGCAGGAGCACCGGAGGGGGTAGCCACACCCACCCGTGCCCACTGCCAGCAGCGTGGAGAGCTCACCAAGGGTGTGAGGGATGGGGCGCCCATCCTCACAGCCCTGACAAATGTCCCTCCCGCGCACAGGCTCTCTTTGGGATCTGCTAATACTCCTTGAAGGTGAAGCCCCATTTTTCCCCTGCAATCACAGTATTAAACTTTAATATGCGACATTAATAAAACATGCGCTCCCTGACGGAGCCACTCGAGGCCAGGAAGGAGCGTGGGCGGAGGATGGTCCCTGGTGACTATCGTCTGTAATGTTTTCCCATCCGGGCCAGGTGCCCGGGGGGTGCTGCGGTGCAGAGGGTGGGGGTGGAGTTGAGGGGAGCTGCCCCAGTGGGGTCTCCTGTTCCATCTTTCCCGGGCAGATTGGCGCTCCCCCGAACTCACAGTGGGTGTCAGACAAGCCACACAGCCCTCTCTCAGATGGCGGGCAGTGTGCTGCTGCCTTCCGAGGACCAGGCATGGCTACTCTGCCTCCAGCAGGGAAGGAAGCAGGGTCCATGTTTTGGCTGAAGCCCCTCTAGCTAAAGCCCCCTGGAGAAAGGGAGAGCCCCATCTCCCTCCACCGTGCACCCCAGTACGGTGCTGCGGCCACGCCGACTGCGACGGGCTGTCCCGCTGCAGGATTGCCAGAGAATCGTTTGCTGAGACGGGTGCTTTTGAGAATGTGGGAGAGCTGTTGGTTGGCTGGGACAGTGGGGGCAAACTAGGGCCATCCTGGGCATCGGGGCATCTCCTCCCCCTATGCAACTCCACCGCATGTAAACCTCTGACTGTGCTTGGGGGCTCCCCTTGCCAGGCCTGTCCTGCCCGCCCGTCCTCACTGTGAGTGCCACAGAACCCTGAAGGGAACAATGCTGTGGAGTGGACAGAGCGGGGGTGATGGAAAGCAGTGTCTCCTGCTGGGCCACCCTGCCTGGCCCCAGGATGTGCGGGGTGAGCAGTGTACTGGGGTGAGGATGTGCTGGGGTAAGCAGTGTACTAGGGTGAGGATGTGCTGGGGTGAGGATGTGCTGGGGTGAGCAGCGTGCTGGGGTGAGCAGTGTGCTGGGGTGAGGAGCGTGCTGGGGTGAGCAGTGTGCTGCGGTGAGCTGTGTGCTGGGGTGAGCAGTGTGCTGGGGTGAGGAGCGTGCTGGGGTGAGCAGTGTGCTGAGGTGAGCTGTGTGCTGGGGTGAGCAGTGTGCTGGGGTGAGCTGTGTGCTGGGGTGAGCCGTGTGCTGGGGTGAATAGCATGCTGGGGTGAGCCGTGTGCTGGAGTGAGCAGCGTACTGGGGTCGCAGTGGTGCGTTGGGGCCCCCAGATGTCTCTGTTCTCGCTGCACGTGTGTTGGGAATGTCCTTTCTCTCGGGGCAGAGCTGTGTCATGTCCCACATCGTGTTTGAGGTGTAAGTCACCAATCACCCTTTCAAAGTGTACAATTCAGTGATTTTTTTTTTCATTCACAGATTCCACATTACAAATTTGCCTACCTAATGAAAACTATCTGTGGTCCCCAAATCAATACTCCCTATGCCCCAAGGTCACAAGGTCATATGGCAGAGTGCCAGCCAAGCCTCTCTTTTGACGTCTATTTAGTGCCTCGTTTCTTGCTGTGTGCAGTTCTTGTTGGTGATTTTGCTATTGACGTGGCCTGAGAGGAGGGCTGGAGTGCTGTCCTGTGGCCCGGTCTGGCCGGCTGACTGCACCCCGGAGAATGCCTTCCCTGCCCAGGGGAAAGTATTGGGAAAAATGTCTCACCCGAGTGCCATCTCCATCACTCCCCCCGCAGCCTCTGAAGGGGACGCCTTTCCTCCCTCTTAGGGATCAGGACACCAAGCGTGGTGGGGGAGCCGCGTCTGCAGTCACCACGTCCAGCTAGGAGGATGCTTATGGCCATCCTTACCTCGGCGTCTCCTGGGCAGGCCCTGGGCCTGGTCTATGCATGCATCCCCTAAACACCTCTCCGGGCGCCGAGCATGCCCAGCACAGTGGGTGCCCAGAGCGGGGGTTTGTGGGTACAGAGAGTGGGAGGGGGAGGCGGGCGATGGGTCTGGGAGCTGGAGGGAGTCAGGGGTCGGGGGCTGCGAGGTGTTTATAGAGCAAGAGTTTGCAGTGGGGGCCCTGGCAGGAAGCCATGGACAAAGAGGCTTTGCTGTGAGGCGTGGCCATGCAGGAAGCTGGAGCAGGCACAGGGGGACCTCCCTGGAAATCTTGATGTGTCTCCACTGTTCCATGGGGGAGGGCAGAGAGGAGAATGGGGGCTCTGTGCACTGCCCTCGCCCCAAACCAGGGCAGAGCTGGCCCCGACAGCCAGTGCCTTCTGCCCACCCTGCAGTTCACCGTCTGGTGCCTTCTAGAAGCTGGGCTGAGCCAGGCTGTGCGGTTGGGGCAAAGGCCCCCGGGGATTCCGGGTTCTGACAGCCAGGGTGGTGGGCTTGGACCCAGGTTTCCAGGCCAGGTCCTGGGACACTTGCCTGGTTGGTGGGGCTGGCACAGGGACCATGTGGTGGAGTGGGAGGGGCCGGCCCCTGGGCGTCATTAGGCTAGCGAGCCAGAGCTCCCAGGAACCCGGAGGTCATCTGGAAAAACACCAAGTGGCCCCCATGGAGAACGGTCTTAATTCCCCCAGTCCCTTTAAATCTCACCGTCAGATTTAAAGCACCGAACAGGGCTAGATTCCAGGCTGTTGTCCAAACAAGAGTGGCCGGGTGGTGGCCCCACACCTGGCTGGGTGTCTCCCCCTCCCACACAGCAGCCACTCGCCCCCGCCCGGTTCTGCTACCCTATTCCCTGCTAATAAAATCCGTGTAGTCCAGAAAACCTGCACGCCCTGGCTGCCTCTCCTGCCCGCTCCCCCCCGCCCCTGCAGCCTCGCCCCTTCTCTCTCTGCCTCAGACCGGGTCTCCTGAACGACAGTCTCGGACCCCTGGCGGGCTCCTGCCACTTTCAAGTGGTCTTCAGGCAGCGTGATGGTTTCAGATGAAAAAGTGCTGAAGCAATTTGGTTTAGATACATTCACTAATGTGAAATTTAAGATTAATTATGATTTCTGCAGAAATCCCATTATGCAAATAATAATTGTTTTCTTCTGAAGGGCTGCAGACGGGCTGTGAGGCCCGCGGGGCCGAGATCCGTCTCCCTGACCCCCCGGGGGCGGGGGGCACTGTCTGCTGGGAAACTTCGTCAAATATGGGCAGGGAGCCCTCAAAGCGTTTGCATCTTTTTAAAAAAAAGCTCAGGGACCTCCGAGTAAAACCATTTCCCCCCACCCAGAACAACTGCAAAATGCTTTTTAGGTTTAAGTGGAAGAATTTTGTTGTGAAAGGTAGAGAAGTGAGGAAAACTCCGCTCAGAATTGCACAGAATGGGTGTGCTGCGTGGCTGCTGAGAAGGTCCTGGACAGACCATGAAGGTAACGGCCAAGGACAGCGCAGACGCGCTCAGCACGGAGTCTGTGTTAGCGGAGGGTCCACGGTGCCTCCCTCGGCGGGGAGGTCGAGTCCGTGCTTAGAATCCACTAGGAGCAGACTTGAATTAGTGCCTGGCCGTAGGTGGCTCAGGAGTGCTTCAAACCCTTTGTTCTGTTGTCTCCAGAAACTAGTGACAGAAGAAAGGAAATTTCATTTACTTGATCTCTTCTGGGGACAAATACGGTGCCCCAGGGAAGGGCTCTGCCATGCAGAGCAGGAGGACCAGGAATGCAGCCAACGCAGGGATTTATTCACAGAGGCCAGAGGCCGGCACCGTCCCTCCCGGCTGATGGCAGAGGGGAAGCCAGGTCTGGAAAAGGGACGCACCGTCATGCTGTGGTCAAGGGTATTTATCTTCTGGGCCCGCTGCTCAAAAAGATAGCACATTCGGCTCTTCCACACCTGGGCTGCCCCGTGCAATCTGTGTGACGTGAGGGGATGAGACACAAGTACTTTTTTCTGACCCTGCTCATGTGAAAAAGTCGGATTTCCAAAATGGCTGTGCCCGACTGGATGGATTAGCTGAGGACATTGAATAACCTGCATCTGGTCCCAACAGAAATGAAATGGCATCCTCTTCCACTTTTGCTAGTGAACCTTTTCATTCAGTGGCCTCCAGCCTTTTGGGCCCAGGGACTGGTTTTGTGGAAGACCATTTTTCTGTGGATACAGGGGAGGGGATGGTTTGGGATGATTCCAGCGCATGACATTGATGGTGCACTTTACTTGTATTCTGATTATAATATATAATTAAATGATCAGACAACGCGCCATCATGTAGAATCTTGTAGAATCAGTGGGACCGTAGACGGTCCCATCTGCGGGTGATGGGAGACAGTGGCTGATCTTCAGGCCTTAGACTCTCATGAGGAGTGCGCAGCCTAGATCCCTTGCATGCAAAGTTCACGGTAGGGTCCTGGCTTCTATGAGAATCGAATGCCACGGTGCCACGCCTGTTCTGACAGGAGGTGTGGCTCTGGTGGGGATGCGAGTGGTGGGCAGTGGCTGTTAACACAGATGAAGCTTCCTAGGAGGCCAGGGACACCCACCGGGAGAGCTCTGTTTTAACTGAGGCTTCAGTGAGTGAGGGGAACTGCAGCACTGTGGCTGAACACACTGGAGGAAGCACGCTGACGACTGGGAAGCAGGGCGGCCACGACCACTCCCGGCGCACATGGCTCTCCTTGCAAAGCTACTGACCGCCACTTTGATCGCCAGCACCGTAGCTTGGTTTTGACCCTTTCTGAATTTCACGTAAATAGAATCACACCATGTGCCCTCCTGTGTGTCTGGCTTCTTTCCCTCAGCATTACGATGCTGCAATGACTCCGTGACACACGGAGCTGTGATCTGTCACCTCCAACACGCAGCATCCTGTGCTGTGACGACGCTGCAGCCTCTTGCCTGTCCTCCTGTGAGCAGGTTGTGCCGACCTTGGCAATACTGCTAACCATGCTGCTGCGAACACTGTGGTATGTGTGTGGGTGAATGTGTGTGCATATTTCCAAGGAGGACTTGGCTTGGCCAGGTGCAGAACTGCTGGGCCGTAAGTTACGTGGAGATTCGGCTGTAGTAAGGATGGACACCAGTGTTCCGGAGTCTCACCACGTTCTCTCCCTGCAAGTGGGTGGGAGTTCAGTTGCTCTGTCCCTCACCAACCTTCGCTCACGTCAGTCTGGAACACAGCCTCTCTTGTAGGTGTGTGTGGGTGGCTCGTGGTTATAATGTGCATTTCCCTGATGAGGATTGACATTTAGCAGTTTTTTTTTTTTTTTTTTGAGATGGTGTCTTGCTCTGTTGCCCAGGCTGGAGTGCAACAGCGTGATCTTGGCTCACTGCAACCTCCACCTCCCGGGTTCAAGTGATTCTCCTGCCTCAGCCTCCCAAGTAGCTGGGACTACAGGTGTGTGCCACCACACCTGATTAATTTTTGTATTTTTTGTAGAGATGAGGTTACACCATATTGGCCAGGCTGGTCTCGAACTCCTGACCTTGTGATCACCTGCCTCAGGCTCCCAAAGTGCTGGGCTTACAGGCTTGAGCCATGGCACCCGGCCGACATTTAGCACTTTTTTTTTGTCAAATGCTTATAGGATAACTTTTGCAAAATGCCTGTCAGAGATTTTTTACCTGTTTTCTGATTCTCGGATTGCCTTTCGTTCTTACTGATTGGTAGAAGTCGGGTATATATCCAGGAAGTGAGCCCTTTACCAAACACCCTTGTTACAAGTATCCCGCTAAGGTCTGTGGTTTGCCTTTTCACTTTCTTAATCGTGCTATGTTTTGCCTGTGTTATCTTCTAGAGGTTTGATTGTTTTATCTTTCATGTTTAGAATCTGTAGCATCCCAGGAACCGATATTTAGGAATGCTGTGATATAGGGACCGAGACTTATTTCTTCCATACCGACACCCAAGCGACTCAGCACCATTTCTGAAAATGACCATCCTGCCCCCACCTGCGTTGGCCACCAGGTCAGCACTTATCCTGGCCTGCCTCACGGACCTGTTTGTGAACCGACACCACACTCGCTTAATTACTGTGGCTTCGTCTTAGACCCTCAGCCTCTGGTGGAGCAGGTCCTCCCATGGGCGCTTCTCCTGTGTGACTGTCTTGGCTTGTCCTGACCTTTTGTTTCTTTTTTATTTCATGGAAAATGGAGTCTCGGTCTGCTGCTCAGGCTTACACGCAGTGGCGCAATCTTGGCTCACTGTCACCTCCGCTGCCGAGGTCGAAGTGCTTCTCCTGCCTCAGCCTCCCCAGTAAGTGGGATTATAGGCGTGCACCACCACACCCGGCTACTTTTTGTATTTTTAGTAGAGACGGGGTTTTGCCATATTGGCCAGGCTGATCTTGAACTCCTGACCTCAAGTGATCCACCTGCCTTGGCCTCCCAAAGTGCTGAGATTGCAGGTGTGAGCAGGTGTGAGCAAACACTCCTGGCCCAGTCCTGACCTTTTCATTTCCTGTACCCTTTAACTGTGGTTAACTTCCACCAATAAAAACCTGTAGGGATTTTCTTTTCTTTCTTTTTTTTTTTTTGAGATGGAGTTTTGCTCTTGTGGCCCAGGCTGGAGTGCAAGGGTGCATTCTCGGCTCACCACAACCTCCGCCTCCCGGGCTCAAGCGATTCTCCTGTCTCAGCCTCCCAAGTAGCTGGGACTACAGGCATATGCCACCATGTCCAGCTAATTTTTTTGTATTTTTAGTAGAGATGGGGTTTCACCATGTTGGCCAGGATGGTCTCGATCTCTTGACCTTGTGATCCACCCGCCTCAGCCTCCCAAAGTGCTGGGATGACAGGCGTGAGCCACTGTGCCCGGCCAAAAACCTGTAGGGATTTTCAAATGAGCGTTGGTGGAATCACACAGGCAGTTAATATGGAGATGATTGACGTCTTTCCACTGCCCCACGTTGGATTCAGGAATGAGCCTGGTTCCTCGGCTTGAGGCCGCCATTACTTTTGTAAAACAATGTTTTGTAGTTTTCTGTGAGAGGTTTTGCACATTTTAAATGTATTCTCAGGTATTCGATTTTTTTGTGTCACTGTAAATGATACTGTTACCGGCTGAAGGTCTTGACCATGAGTCATCCAGGGTCTTGGCGTTTTGAACAAAGAGTTGGACAACATGCACAAAGTGAGAGAATAAAGCAAGGAAGACACAGACTTACTGAAACCAAAGTACACTCCACAGAGTGAGGGGGCTCCAGCCAACAGCCGAAGAGCACTGGTTACAGAATGTTCTGGAGTCTCAACAGCCTCTAGAGGTTTCACATTGGTGACTCGCTTACACTCTATGTAAGTGGAGTGGCCCACGACCAGTCTGAATGGTTGGGACCAATCAGAGGCTGAAATGAAGTTACAAAGTTACACCCCTGTGCAAATAAGAGTTAGTAAGCCCTTTATGAGCCTGATTGGTTACTGGACGTGACCAGTCGGAGGCACTTTCCATGTCTCACCTGCAGCACAGTGGAGCTGGGGGTTTGCAAAGGGAGTAGCCTCTGATCCTTTTGTTACTTGGGTGTGGAGAGGTCGGGCTTTCCTTTTGATTCAGTTCTAGGAAGTTGGCTGACTTAGCCTGAGGTCCCTGCCTCCAGACCCCAGTGTCCTGCCTCAGTATCATTTTACTTTTTGGTTATTTTCCTTTCTAAACACAATTCGCACAATCCGCTCGAACAGTAAAGCTCTGACTCCATTTTTGAGGTTTTTCTGCAGCCGGTCTTGAAGCCTCACCCCTCCCCTCCCCTTCTGCCCCCCCTGCCTGTGAGCTGATGAGAAGGCCTGGGTCCCCCTCTGGTGGTGCCAGCAGGGAGTTCAAAACCTGGTTCCCCACCCCCCACCCCCTGCCTGCCCCTGGGAACCCTCACCCCAGCCCACTCCTGACCTCTGGGACCTCTGGGACCTCTGGGAAGGCTGACTCCACCTCCTCTCCCAGCTCCCTCAAGCCGTTTTCAGACAAACTTGGGCGTCAGCCCGGCTCTCCCCAGAAAGCCCCATTGTGTGATTAGTAAGCCTTGCATACCCTTTTGGGGTGTGTATGTATGTGTGTATTTGTGTTTTTGTATGTGTGTTTGTGTGTATGTGTGTGTGTTCGTGTGTGTTCATTTATGTGTGTGTGTGTTTGTGTTTCTGTGTGTGTTTCTGTGTGTTTGTGTGTATTTATGTGTGTGTGTGTTTGTGTGTGTCTTTATGTGTGTGTTTGTGTGTTTATGTGTGTGTGTTTATGTGTTTGTGTATGTGTTTGTGTGCTTGTGTGTTTGTGTGTGTTTATGTGTGTGTGTATGTTTGTGTGTGCTAGTGTGTGTGTTTGTGTGTTTCTGTGTGTTTGTGTGTGTTTATGTGTGTTTAATGTATGTGCTTGTGTGTATGTGTGTTTGTTTATGTGTGTGTTTTTGTGTTTGTGTCTGTGTGTTTGTGCATGTGTGTTTGTGTGTGTGTGTGTTTATATGTGTGTTTGTATGTGTATATGTGTTTGTGTTTATGTGTTTGTGTGTGTGTGTTTGTGTGTGTTTATGTGTTTGTGTGTGTTGTTTGTGTTTATGTGTGTGTTTGTGTGTGTTTGTGTGTATGTGTTTGTGTTTATGTGTGTGTGTGTGTGTGCAAGGCGTCATCAGTATTGACATCCAAATCAACTTTTAGGAGCGTCGGAAGGGAAGTCTGGCTTGTTTCCTGCAGTGGGGTGAGCACACTCCAGCCTCGGCAAACACCATTGAGTTTTATATATGACCTTGCATCCGGTGGCCACACTGAGTTTCCTTAATCATTCCGACGGTTTATCCGTGGAGTCCTTATGATATTCCACCTGTAAAAGCATGTTGTCTACATATAATAACAGTTTTATTTCTTCCTTTCCAATCAAATGCCCTCATTTCCTTTTCTTGCTGTGATCACACTGGGGTGAGGACCTCGGCTGAAACCACGCAGGGGAGCTGCCATTTTCATCTCGTCGCCAATCTCGTGGGGGAACCTTCCATGATTCCACCATGAGGTAGAGTATACACTCTGGGCCTTTTGCAGGTGCTCTTGGTCGGGGTAAGGAAGCTCCCTTCTCTCGTTTTCTGATTGTTTTAGTATCGTGAATTTCCCTGCTCTCTGCTCATCTTTTTCTAGCTGAGTTCTCGTGTGGTCCCTCCCACTCCTCTGCTTGTGTCAGTCTGGGTCTGAGCATCCCTTTATATTTTGGGCCTCAGGGAACTCACTGGACTCACCCTAGTCCTGGCCCTGCCTTTGACGTTTGTCAAAGCCTTATTTCTGTTCCCAAATATGATAAATTTTGGTTACTGTTCCTCAGCTACTTGAAAAGTCTTCTGCAGTTTTGGGGGAGAGTGTTGTGTATCTGTACAATGAACTGAGTGTTTGTGTCTCCTTGAACTCAGATGCTGAAATCCTAACCTCCAAGATGACAATATTAGGAGGTGGAGATTTAGGAATTGATTAGGTCAAGACGTTGGAGCCCTTGAGAATGAAATCAGTGCCTTATAAAAGGGACTCCAGAGAGCTCATTTGACTGCTTTCTTCCTTGTGAGGAGGCAAAGGAGGTCAGCGCCTGCAACCCAGAAGAGGCCCTCACCAGAACCCGACGATGCTAGCACCCTCATCTCAGACTTTGTCTCCAGAAGGGTGAGAAACAGATTTCTGTTGTGTGCAAGCCGTCCAATGCAGGTCCCTTTGTTACTGCAGCCCTAAGGGACTAAGGCGATCCATTCATCAGGTCACGTTTAATATCATGCTTTCACCCTGCCTATTAGTATATCCTCACTCACCTGCCGTCTGTTTGTTCTGTCAGTTACAGGCGGAAGCAGGTGACCGTTTTCTCATTACAATGATCATTTTGTTCATTTCTCCCTTCTCAATTCCTGCCCTTTGTGTTTTGAACTTATATTACTGAGTGCATACGCACTTTAAATGTTACGTTTCCCTGATGGAGTGACCGTTTTAGCCTGGACGGTTTTAACCTGTGTGTGCTGTCTGGTGATCTGCGCGGCTTCTTGCCTGGAGGTCCACCTCGCCTGTCAGCACGGCAACAGCTTCCTTTTGGTGATTATTTACAAGGCACTGATTTTCCCATCCCTTTATTTTGATTTTTGTGGCCTTCTAATTAAAGTGTGTCACAAGCAGCATGTAAGTGGTGTTTAAAAATATAGTCTGACAATCTTTATCTTTTAATTGGAATATTTAGTCCTTTTATGTTTAATATAATTACTGATATTCAGGGTTTAAATCTATCATTCGACTATTTGGTTATCTATTGGCTTCATCCGGTTTTTGATCCACTTTTCTCCTGTTTTCCCTTGTGTTATCTCTTGTCCTCCTGTTAACTTGTTAAATATAAATATCCTATATGTTATTCTCTTTGTAGTCTTCTCCCTAAAAAAAGATGAAAAACACTGTCCTTGATGTATTGCACTCTACCGTGACTGCCTGTTTCTGTCACTTCCAAGACAAGGCAAGTACCTTAGAATATTTTATTTTAATTAATTAATTATTTTTCCCCTGAGTCAGAAATGGATAATTTATTACACATAGAAATAGCAGTAGCTAGACTATTAGAATTTCTGGGAAGGTTCCCTGTGCTCCAGTTCCCACAGGGTGTTGGGAAGAAGGCCGGGTGATGACTGCATGCCCAGTGGGTTGCATTACAAGAAAACTCTCAGGTTAGAGAATCCAAATCTTTTAAAAAAGAAAGTAGGCATGCTTGCAATATTTTAACTCCATTTAATGCTGTTACCTGTTGTGTGACTGCTGGTATATTTAAATCCCTATAAGACATCATTTATTGTTTAGTTGAGATTCATTGATGTTTACCTGTCTAGTTACTATTTCCGTGCACTTAATTTTCTCCTAAATTTCCTTTCTACAGCCTGGGATCATTTTTGTTCTGCAGGAGAATTCTCTTTAATATTTATTTGTGTGTGTGTATTTGTGTGTGCATGTGTGTTGCTGCTACCTCAGTTGTATCAGTTTTTAATTAGTTCGCAAAATTTTTTTGCCTTCTCTTTTTTAAACCAGCTTTATTGAGATATAACTGGCACATAATAACATTCATGTTTTACGTGTACAAGTCAATGAATTTTAGTATATTTTCAGAGTTGCATGACTATCTCCACTATCTAATTTTAGGTTTCTGGCACCCTAAAAAGAAACAAGCCTGTTTATGGCCGCTCCTCATTTCCTCCCCCAGCCCTAGCCAGCCACAGATCTGCTCTGTCTCTCTCTCTATTTGACTTTTGGACATTTTCTATCAGTGGAATCCTGTCATATGTGTTCTTTTGTGCCTGGCTTTGATCACTGGGCATAATGCTGTTGAGGCGCAGCCATGTGACAGCATGAATCCGTACTTTTTCATGGCTTAATAATATTCCACCATACACATAGACCTGACTTCATCACTCAACAGTTGGTGGTCTCTTGAATTGTGTCCTCTCTTTTGCTTTTGTGTATAATGCTGCTAGGAGTGTTTTTAATACAAAGTTTGGTGTAGATACGTGTTTTTCTTTCTCTTGGGTACATAACTAAGAGTGGAATTGCTGGGTCATATGTAGCGCTATGTTTAACCTTTAAAGGAATGTTGGCCTTTGTTTTGGAAGTTATTCTCCCTTGCATTAGAATTCTAAGTTGATATAATTTTAACACACGTTTTCCCAGCACTTTATGACATGCCATTACCTTCTGTCATTTCTGTTGAGAAGTCCATTGTCATATTATTGTTCCTTTGGAGGGATTTTTAGTTCTAGAATTTCCATGTATTTTTTTTTTCATAGATTTCAATTTTCTGGTGAAATTCTCTACTTTCTTAAGTGCACTTTTGTTAAGCCTGTCTCTGTAACTCCAATAGCGGGATCACCTGTGGGTCTACTTTTATCATCTGCTTTGCTGTTCTTCTCTTGGCTTACCTGCTGTATTAGTTTCCCGTGTCTGCCATAACAAACTACCACAAACCGAGTGGTTTAAAACAACAGGATCTTAATGTCTCAGTTTTGGAGAATAGAAGTCCCCAGGCAAGGTGTAGCCAGGCTGCACTCTCACCAGCCTCCAGGGAGGACCCTTCCTTGCATCTCCAGCTGCTGTGGCTTGAGGAATTCCTTCGTGGATGAAGTGGCTGCATTGCTTCCATTCTGCCTCTGTGCCCACATTTCCTCCCTGCTTCTCTGTGTGCCTGTGTCCTTCTGTGCTTCTCAGTCCAGTCTGTTTCTTATAGAAGATACGTCGGATTGCCTTTAGGACCTACCCAGAGAATCCAGGATAAGCTCCTTCTCCCAAGATTCTTGACTTGATTACATCCGAAAAGACCCTTTTTTCCAAATAAGGTCATATTCACAGGTTCCAGGGCTTGTGAGGTGGACGTATCTTTTTGGGGGCCACCATTCAGCTCACCACACCTATAAGGTAAAAAGAACATTCTAGACATTATTTAGAAAACTCTGTAGCCCTCTGGGCTGTTTATCTCCCTAGAGGAGACTTCCTTAGGTTCCCGGCAGGTGGCTGCAACAGGGCCAGATCCCCATTGTCCAGCTAAGGACTGAGCTGATTCCGCTGGGTTTGGCTCTTCTGAGGCCTGGCCTCTCTCCAGGCTGCTCTCGCTTCTGGGTGGATTGCTGAGTCATCCTGGCGGAAAGCCTGTGGTGTTTACCAGGAAACTGCTTACTTAGCAGGCTCTGAACCCGGTGCCGTGAGCTCGGGGGCGTTGCTGCCGGGATGCTCTCTGCTGCTGTCGGCTTGCATTGTCAGTGCAGAAGCCCTGGCCACGCCAACCGCAGAATCCGCTCTCAGACTTTCTTCCCTGCCTTCCCTTTTCTCCAGGATGCCAGCTGGCCTTGTGTCCCCGCTGCTTTGCTGGTGCTGCGGTTTTGTGTGTAGATCCTAGAGTCTTCAGTTGTGTTTGCTGGAGGATTGGTCTGCTAGAATCCACTCTATTAGAATGGAAGGTCAAATGCATCATGATGTATTCTACAATTGAAATTATTTTGATACTGAGCGGAAACGGGCTTGTTTCTTCACAAAATTGAACGCTGGTGCAAATGGATCAACCACCAAGACTTGATCTTTTCCCTGTGCAACTGTGTAAGAAATAAGTTAGGCTGGGCGAGGTGGCTCATGCCTGTAGTCTCAGCACTTTGGGAGGCCAAGGCAGGCAGATCACTTGAGGTGAGGAGTTCGAGACCAGCCTGGCCAACACGGGGAAACCGTGTCTGCTAAAAATACAAAAAATCAGCTAAGCGTGGTGGCGTGCACCTGTAATCGCAGCTACTTAGGAAGCTGAGGCAGGAGAATTGCTTGCATCTGGGAGGTGGAGGTTGCAGCGAGCCAAGATTGCACCATTGCACTCCAGCCTGGGCAAAAGAGCAAGACTCCGTCTTGAAAAGAAAAAAAAAACAAGAAATAACAAATCACGGATATGTTTTAAAAGTTCATGTCGATTCTGCAACAGAGCATGGAGAAACGCCTTGAGAACCTCCTGAAACCCAGGTGGGGCTGATGAGTTCTTTGGCCCCTATCTCCTGAGTCTGATGGTTCACTGGCCCTTGTGAGGGTCACGTCTCACATGGTGAGGTGCACACTGTGGGAAGGACACAGGGTCCTGGGGGCCTCAGTTCAAATCGCAGCTCCAGTTCAGACTAACCGGGTGGCTCAGCTGACCTCCTTCTCCGCTTTCTCAGCTCTAAGAAATGGGCAGATGCTAATCCCCACCTTGTGGCTGCTGTGGGAATTAAATATCTACAAGGTCTTTGTAGCACAGGATCTCCACCCATGTGAGCCTCAGTGAAAGTCCTTGAGGGGTTTCTCCGCAATTCTAGGTCTTGTTGTGTCCAAATATGCAGAGCTACCCTGCAGGACACCGGATGCCTCCCCTGTCTCTGAGGACCGTGGGGTGAAAGGAAATGAGTAACGTAATGGGGATAAAGTGACAAGACAGAGGCCGCCTGAGGACCCGGCCCATCCCCAGCCAGAGGCATCTGTCCTGGACGTGAACCAGCGATCTCCGCCCCTTCCCGCCTCCCCCAGCCCGGCAGCCAGCTCAGCCTCCCCCTTCCCAGCCTCCCACGGCACGGCCTCCGTCCTCACTCCTCAGTCCGTCTCAGCCACAGCGTCCACCACACGAGATCCTAACTGGCCTTAATCAGGGCCCATCAAGAGTCTGTGTCTTCACATCAAGAGTCTGTGGAGAACAGCTGACATGGAACCCCCAGAGAGGGTCCCAGCGGGGAAGGTGGTTTTCAGTCTACACGGGGGATTTCTTTTCTTCGCAGGCTGAGCTGGGGATGCCTACATTCTCCAACGCTTCTCAGAACCGTTCGGAGGGAGGGTGGGGGAACGGGCGGCGTCTGGGGTCCGCTGTCACAGCCAGTTCCCTCTCCACCCATCACTATCAGGCAGGGCGGGGCGGGCGGGGCCACAGAAGGAGCCTTAGCAGCTGCAGCTGAGCACACAGGCTCCTCTCCTGTCCCTGTCTCAGTCTGATGAGATCCGGGGGTCTCCCCAGTGGGGTCTCCAATGGCTCCCAGGCCCCCAGGATGCTGTCCCCTGCCATGCACCATAGCTCCCCATGAAGAACCAGAGGAGGGGAGCAGAGACTCCATGTCATCACAAATGGGGGAATCTCCCCTTTCAAGGCCATTGTGTGTGCGCATGTGCATGTGAGTGTGTGTGTGTGTGGGTGTGTGTGCGTGTGTGGCTGTATGCACGTGTATGGGTGTGTGCTTGTGTGTGTGCCTGTGCATGTGCGTGTGTGTTCATGTATGGACATATGTGTGTGTGCGGGTGTGTGTGCATGTGTGTGCGTGTGCATGCGTGTGTCAGTGTGTGTGTGTGTGCATGCACATGCGTGGGTGTGTGCTTGAGTGTGTCCGTTTTCGTGTGTGTGTGCGTGTGCCCGCATGTGTGTGTGCACGTATGTGTGCGTGTGGGCGAGTGTGTATGTATGCGTGTGTGTATGCCACACTTTGTTCAGTCATCCCTTGACGGACACGTTGGTTGATTTCATATTTTGACTTTTGTGACCAGTGAACATGGGCGAGTGGACATCTCTTTGACACCCTGATTTCATGTCCTTTGAATTTATACCCAGTAGAACCGCCCCCCAGTTTTGCATCATGGCTGTGCTAATTCACATTTCTGCCAGCAGTGTAAAGTTTTCTCTTCTCTTTCCATCCTTACCAACACTTGCTGTATTTCATCTTTTAGATAACAGCCATTCTCACTGGTAACAGGTGGTATCTTCCTGTGGTTTTAGTTTGCATTTCTCAGATGATTATGATGAACATTTGTTCACGTGCCTGTTGGTCATTTGTGTGTCTTCTTTTGAGAAGTGTGTATCCGGCTCCTGCCATTCTGTTACAGCTTCACAAAGTGAACAGAGACAGGACCTGAAGACACATTTCTCAAACGAAGACACACACGTGACCAACAGGTATATGAGAAAAGGTTCCTCATAATCATCAGAGAAATGCAAATTGAAACCCCTCTGCTGCTGTCACACCGTTCCACAGATTGCACGGAAATTTGTGGGCTCACAGTTTGGGAGACTGGGGAGTCCCAGATCAGGAGGCTGGCATCAGGCAAGGGCCTTCCTGCTGCGTCATCCCATAGTGGAAGGCGAGGGAACAAGAGGGGGCCAGAGTGGGATGAACATGCCCACTTATAAGGCACCAATCCCTCCCACAAGGCAGGAGCCCCCGTGGCTGGATCAGCTCTTGACAGTGCACATCTTAATACTGCTACAAAGGCAATTACATTTCAACATGCACTTTGGAGGGGACACACTGCGGCCACAGCAAGTCCTTTGCTCAGTTTAAAAATTTGGTTATTTGTTTTCTTGCTGTTGAGTTTCTCATCTATTTTGGGTATTAACCCCTCATCAGATATGTGGTTTGCAAATCTTTTCTCCTGGCCCATAGGTTGTCACATGGGCCAGGACAACACAACGTGGTGTGTCACGAGATCGGCCAGGAGCTGCCACTGTGCCAGGATGCCACCATGCCAGGATGCCATCCTGCTGTCACCTCTGCCTCAAGTCTCAGGCTGCAGGGGCGTCGCCACCCACACAGCCATCTTCACCGACGCAGCCCTCTCCACCCACGCAGCTAGGAGAGCCTCAGGGCTGAGCTGCTCGAGCAGGGCTGAGGACACAGGTAGGGGTGGGCCACTTGTTCACAGGTCTGTTTGAACACTGCAGAGGAGGAACCCACAGAGGGGGTCCCCCTGGGGCCAGTGACTGGGGAGGGGGAGGGGACCTGGGAGGGGCAGCTCTCAGCTCTTGGCGCTCAGCTTCTCTGAGGAATCTGAGGAAAAGGTCCCAGTCTCCAAAGTCCTTGGAGAATGAGAGCTTATTATGTGAGCTGCCTGGGTGGAGGCCAGGATTCAGAGGGTTGGGTCCCCTCACTTTGGGTAGGGACAGAAGCCAGGGGTTTCACTTCACCTGTTGAATTTTAAAACTTTAGGTAACTTTCTTGAGGCATAATTACATAGATGCTCACACATCTTATCCACTGTATACACCCCACATTGTATCCATGAGAGACAGCCACACACCTTATCCACTGTATACACCCGACATTGTATCCACAAGACACCCACACATCTATCCACTGTATACACTCCACATTGTATCCATGAGAGATACCCAGACATCTTATCCACTGTATACACCCCACATTGTATCCATGAGAGACACCGACACATGTTATCCCCTGTATACACCCCAACATTGTATGCATGAGAGACACCCACACAGCTTATCCACTGTATACACCACATTGTGTCCATGAGAAAGGCACACAGCTTATCCACTGTATACATCCCACATTGTATCCATGAGAGACAACCACACAGCTTCTCCACTGTATATACCCCACATTGTATCCATGAGACACCCACACAGCTTATCCACTGTATACACCCCACATTGTATCCATGAGACATCCACACAGCTCATCCACTTTATACACCCCACATTGTATCCATGACACCCACACATCTTATCCCCTGTATACACCCCAACATTGTATCCATGAGAGACACCCACACAGCTTATCCACTGTATACACCACACATTGTATCCATGAGACACCCACACAGCTTATCCACTGTATACACCCCCACATTGTATCCATGAGAGACACCTACACAGCTTATCCACTGTATACACTCCACATTGTATCCATGAGAGATACCCAGACATCTTATCCACTGTATATACCCCACATTGTATCCATGAGAGACACCGACACATCTTGTCCCCTGTATACACCACACATTGTATCCATGACACCCACACAGCTTATCCACTTTATACACCCCACATTGTATCCATGACACCCACACATCTTATCCCCTGTATACACCCCAACATTGTATCCATGAGAGACAACCACACAACTTATCCACTGTATACACCACACATTGTATCCATGAGACACCCACACATCTTATCCCCTTTATACACCACATTGTGTCCATGAGAAACGCACACAGCTTATCCACTGTATACACCCCACATTGTATCCATGAGACACTCACACACCTTATCCACTGTATATACCACACATTGTATCCATAAGACCCCCACACATTTTATCCCCTGTGTATACCACACATGGTATCCATGAGACGCTCACACACCTTATCCACTGTATACACCACTCATTGTATCCATGAGAGACACCCACACATCTTATCCACTGTATACACCCCACATTGTATCCATGAGAAACCCACACAGCTTATCCCCTGCATACACCCCACATTGTGTCCATGAGACACCCACACAGCTTATCCACTGTATACACCCCGCATTGTATCCATGAGAGACACCCACACACCTTATCCACTGTATACATCCCACATTTTATCCATGAGACACCCACATAGCTTATCCCCTGTATACACCCCACATTGTATCCATGAGACACCCACACAGCTTATCCCCTGTATACACCCCACATTGTATCCATGAGACATCCACACAGCTTATCTACTGTATATACCCCACATTGTATCCATGAGATACCCACATAGCTTATCCACTGTATACACCCCACATTGTATCCATGAGACACCCACACAGCATATCCACTGTATACACCCCACATTGTATCTATGAGATACCCACACAGCTTATCCACTGTATACACCCCACATTGTATCCATGAGACACATTCTGTGTATGTGTATACAGTGGATAAGGTGTATACAGTGGACACATTCTGTGGTGTATACAGGGGATAAACTGTGTATTCACTGTATACACCACGCATTGTATCCATGAGACACACACACACCTTATCCACTGCATACACCCCATATTGTGTCCATGAGACACTCACACAGCTTATCCACTTTATACATCCCCACATTGTATCCATGAGAGACACCCACACCTTATCCACTGTATACACCACTCATTGTATCCATGAGACATCCATACAGCTTATCCACTGTATACACCACTCATTGTATCCATGTGACATCCACACATCTTATCCCCTGTATACACCCCAAATTGTGTCCATGGGACACCCACACATCTTATCTACTGTATACACCACTCATTGTATCCATCAGACACCCACACACCTTATCCACTGTATACACCCCACATTGTATCCATGAGACACCCACACACCTTATCCACTGTATACATCCCACATTGTATCCATGAGACATCCACACAGCTTATCTACTGTATATACCCCACATTTTATCCATGAGACACACACACAGCTTATCCACTGTATATACCCCACATTGTATCCATGAGAGACCCGCACACGTTATCCACTGTATACACCCCACATTGTATCTGTTGTATGTATCTAGTGAACCATGAACCACAGGCCATTTATCCAGTAGCCTTTTGGTGTCAATTGGGTGATTTCCAGCATAGGGCTGAAACACTGTTTCTTTGAAGATTCACCTACAGGTTGTTTGGTGGACACCTCTTTTCATCTCTTGGGTAAATACTCAGTAGTGGAATGTTGGGTCCTATGATAGAAGTGTAGGTTTCACCTCACAGGACACTGGCCAGTGCTTTCCCAAAATGGCTGTGCGTGGGGTGCGGACTTCCAGTCTCTCTGCAACCTTGTCAGCACTTGGCATTGTCAATCATTTTGATTTCCTCTTTTTCTCCTTTAAAAAAATGTTTTAGGGCTGGGCATGGTGGCTCATGCCTGTAATCCCAGCACTTTAGGAGTCTGAGGCACAGGATCGCTTGAGCCCAGGAGTTTGAGACCAGCCTGGGCAACACAATGAGACCCCATCTCCACAAAATTAGCTGAGTGTGGTGGCGCCCAGTTGTGGTCTCAGCTACTCAGGTAGCCGTGGTGGGAGGATCGCTTGAGCCTGCGAATTCAAGGCTGCAGTGAGCCAAAATCACACCAACGCACTCCAGGCTGGGTAACAGAGGAAGTCAAAAAAATTTGTTTTCACTTCTAAGCTGGCAAATAAAAATTGCATATCATTATTGTGTACAACACGTGTACACTATAGAGCGGCGGTGACTTTCCTTTCCTCTCTCTCCTTTCCTGCCTTGACCACGGTCTCTGTGGCCTCCTGCTCATCTTCACTGGGCCTCCCCTGCCTGCCCCTCCCGGCCAGGAAGGAGCACGGAGCTGTGGTGGCAGCATCAGGTGGTCTCGGGAACCCAGGCCTAGATACACATGAGGCCGGCACCCCAGGGACTGAGGCAGCCCCCGGCTCACTGAGGACACCAGGCTCCAGCCACATGCCTAGAAAGCAGCCCCGGTGGGCACGGGGGCACGAGGGCCTCCTGTCCTTACCGCGGCCACCTCGGACACTCTCTTCCAAGTCTGGCATCTGAGGTGGGGTCTGGTCAGTTCGGGGGGCTGGGGGCTCATCTCTCACGCCCTGCTCCCTTCCTGAGGGGGAGGCCCGCTGCGGTGTTTCCCTTCTGTCATCCCAGAGGTGGGGAACTTTCTTTAAGCAACTGCTTTCATTAAGTGTTCATTATTGCAGTTTCTCTTTTTAAAAAGTTGAATGAGAGACATCGCCACTGCTGTCTGAGGTCTAATCAGCCATGGCCACTGCGTGCCCACACGGCGGCCTGGGGTTCCAGCCCGGAGCAGGGAAACCTGGCGTTCTCGGCAGCCTGGAAAAGTGGGATTTCCGTTCGGCTTGCTGCAACGCGGAGCCCGGCCCCAGGGACCCGGTCTCCCTGTTGGCAGCCTCCCATAGGGGGCTGGGGGGCCGGGCGGGCTCCACAGCGGGTGCTGTGCTCCTTGGGGAGGCCCCACTCCCCTGCTCTTCCTCTCTGCCCCTCCAGGAAGCTTCCAGAATCCTCCTCAACGCTCTACCCTGCAGGTTGCAGGCTGGGGAGCTGGGCCCGGGCCAGCCCCCGCCCCCGCCCCGGCTCCCCCTCCGCCTGGCGAGCTCACGGGTTCTGCGCTATCTTGCCCTCTGTCGCCTCGTGCGAAACGTAATCCACAAAATGCCTTCGCGGTAACCTTATCCCTGGGCAGCCGCGATAGCATCTCTCGGCCCGTGACAGGCGGGAACTCACAAGCATGGAGTTAATAATGCAGACGTTCAGAACCCGAGGCTGGCGGAGGCCGGCGAGGCGGGAATGAAAGGGCTGCTGCGGCTGTAATTGGGACCATGTGAACTTCCTCGGAGGAGGATTAGGAGGAGAGACAGGCCTTGCCCACCGAGATTAGTTTCAATTAGACGGGCTGGAGGCGAAAGGCCGGCTGGGTGAAGATTAAAACGAGGAGGACGTTTCCGCGTGGCGGCTCCGGGCCTGCCGCGGGACGAGGACCCGCTCACGGAAGGCAGAGCGCGCGGAGCTCGGAAAACGCACGCTCATTGATTCGACGCTGGCTTGGCTCCGTCTTCCCCGCGCACCCCCGCCTCGACGCACTTTTCAGATACTCGTTTGTGCTTGAAACCACTTTGGGGGGCCCCTGCCCCGGCCGTGCCTGCAGATCAGGGGAGAGCGGGGGCTGGGCGCAGGGGCCACTGGCCAGGCCACTTGGGTCCCCATTCTCGGCCGAGGGCCATGGCGGGACCCAGACTTCGGTGCTCGTGCAGCTCGCGCCCTCTGCTTTGCTGGGATCTTCAACTGGGCTCTCAAATGATAGGTCTGGGTGTCCCCCACCCCCTCCTGGGGCCAGGCCTGTCTTCCCTCCCTCCTTGCTTCCTTCCTGGACTCTGGCCTCCGTGACTTTGAGAATAGTTTCTTTAAACAAAAACTGTGAACGAAAATGTCTGCAAGTTGGGTGTTTCCATGGCGGGGGCAGGTGGCCCCACCCCGAGAGGTCAGGAGCAGCTTCAACACCAGGGCAGGGGCCAGACCTCACGCAGAGGCCAGTCCCTCCCTCCTTCTGCCTCCCCTTCTCTCCTTGTCTTCCTTCTGCTGACACTGGGCTGCGGGTCGAGGTCCCCTCCGTCTCAGAACCTGCCTTCTTCTCCTTCCATTTCCTCGGAAGGTAGGGCAGTGAGACCCCAGCCCACTCCAGCGGGAGGCGGGGGCCCAGAGCTGCGTGGAGCCACACAGCAGCCTGACTTCCCGCTTGGCTGCAGGAGCTGCTGGGTCCTCCGGCCTCCCGTTCCTCATCTGTGACGTGGGTGCCTTGAGCTGCCCAGTAGATGCCGCCCAGTGGTCTTGTACCCAGGAGAGGTGGGCGGGCTGGTCCCTGCCTGAGGGCCGCTGTCTTGTCCTGCACCCAGGCCCATGCTCGGAGCCCCGGGGGAGGTCTGCGCCCTGCCGCGGAGCGGTGCCTGAGGGCTGGGGAGCCAGCGGCCGGGTGACTGGGTGTGGCTGGCACCTGTGCCCGCATTGCACAGGCAGAACCAGCTGCCTCCTGGCTGCCTCCTGCTTCCCTCCGGGCCCTCCAAGCCCAAGGTGTGTGTGTGTTTTATCAATCCTTCCCCTGTCATGACAGCTAAATTATGGAAAATGCATTTTCACAGCTGGTGAGAAAAACCATTAGCATTAATCAAGGACCTAGCTCGTTGGGATTTGCAGGCAGAGTTTTGCTGGTAAAGTCAGAGACGCGCTAGACAGTCGTGAGTGGGGTTCACTGGCAATGGGGCCGATCATTTCCCTTCACGCCTTGCTTCCCACCAAGGGACGCCTCCTTGCTTGGGGCGAAGGGCTGAGCTCAGCGCTGGGCCCCTGGACGTCACTGCAACCCCCACCCCGTGCTTGGGTGGGGCCCCTACTTTTCAGGGACCCACCCACAGCCAAGGGCCCCTTTGAATCGGGGCAGGGGATGCGGTGCCGGTGACATCGTGGGTCTGGCGTGGCTGAGGTAAGGACAGGAGGCCCTCACGATCCTGGGGTTCCCCGGGGCTGCTCACTAGGCAGTGGCTGGAGCCTGGTGTCCTCTGTGAATCGGGGGCTGCCTCAGTCCCTGGGGTCCTGGCCTCATGCATATCTGGGCCTTGGTTCCTGAGAGCACCCAGTGTCCTGCACACAGTGGGTGCCCCGAGACTCGAGGGGGAGCCTGGGGAGCCGCTGGGACCCCAGTGAGTGTCTAGATTTTGACGGCATCAGTGATTTTTAACATAAACTTTTATTTTGGAATAATTTTCAATGAACAGGGACGCAATAAAGCAGTGGCATACAGAGTTCCCGTAACCCCTCTTTTTGGGATTTTTTCCAAAAGCCCACGATCCCCGGCTAGACACGAGAAACACATCAGACAAACCCGAGCTGGTGGCTTCTCCAGGACCCGGCCTCCTCCCGAAGACGGTCCTCCTGCCCCCGCCCAGGCTCCCTCTGCCCACACCCTCGGCCGCGGGTGGAGACGCCGCCGGGGCACGCTGCACGCCCTCTGCCCTGCGCGCTCCCTGGCGTTCACCAGTTTCCGCATCAAGTGGCAGGAAACGCTGAGGGGACACAGGTTGTGTCCGTGCCTGGTGTGTTCGCCCCCTCCCCACCGGCCCTGCCCCTCTAGTTCTACAAACGGATTCTCTCCAGGTCCTGCCTGGCCTGCCGTCTCTCACCCCATCCCTCCCTGGAGTTCAGTTTAAACCCCGACCTGCAACATCCCCAGCTGACCCTCCCTGACCCCAAGCACCCACTTAGCCCCCAGATCTGTGCCTTTTTGTCCCCAACTCCCTCAGGGCATGAACACGCCTCTCCCATAGCCCTGTTAGAAATCACCCTGGCAACTATGGGCCTGTGTGCTGCCTACACAGCTTGGTGTCCACATGTACTTACACACACGTGCACAGGGAGGCGCGGATACAGATGCTGTGTATATGTGCTATTGTGGGGTGTATGTGTGTCATACCAGCCCATGCAGACACACGTCAGGATGTTTGTGTACACATGCATGCTGACCTGTCGGTACGCAGGGTGGTGGACACACGTATGCACGCCCGGGTGGGCATGCACCCATGTTTTATGTCGCCATATCTGCAGAGAGGCCCAGCGGGGACACCCCTGTGGCCAGGTACACACCCAGCACCCTGATCCCATTTCTGACGCTGTCCCCAGTGAAGGGGCCAGAGATCCATGGAGAGGGGGCAGAATTCGAGATGAGCCTGGGGCCCCCTGTGGTGCCAGGAGATAAGGAGGGACGAGAAACAAAGGATGGGGCAGGGATGGCCAAGGAACGCAGGAGCCGCCCTGGAGGGCTCAGGGTGAGCCACAAAAGGCGTAGGCTGGATTACAGCTCCAGGGGCGAACAAATACCCACGTGTTCATGTTGGCATCGGTGGATGGTGAAAGGAAGGGAAGGAGGGAGGAAAAGAGGAAGGAAGGGAGGGAGGGAAAGGAAGGAGGCAGGTAGGAAGAAGGAAGGAGGGGGAAGGAGGGGGAAGTGTCTCTGGTCACTTCCGAGGAGACCCCTGGCCGACTCCTCCTTAGCCAGGCCCAAGAGCTGTGGCTGCATCCTCGGGCGGGTGCTGTTCCACCCACATCGCAGATGGGATGGCTCAGGGAGTCCCGAGGCAGGCTGCCTGCCAGCCGTCATGAAGCCACCCCCGAACCCTGGCTCTGGCCTCACGGCTTGGAGGACAGTTTTCCTGTGAAAACCTCAACTTTAGAGGCTGTAGCCTGGAAGTTCTCTGTGGCGGACTCAGCTACCTCTGGAGTCACGGTGAGTGCCCCCTGGAGTCAGGGATGGTGGAGACCCGGAGGACAGGGTGGGGGATGGCCCAGAGTCAGGGGCCCCAAGCAGGGTCCTGGCTCCGCCCCTGTGCCGGGTGAGCGGGGACAGCCCCTGGAGGTCTCCGCCTGCGCCTCCTCATCTGTAAGGTGGAGAGAGAAGTGCTGGCCTCGAGACACTACGGGGGTGCCGGGCTCGGGGTCGGCAGAGCATGGGGTCCTGTGTGCCAGGCCCTGAGCAGGGGTAACAAAGCTTCGTCATGCCCCACATCGCGGTAACCAGCTCAGCGAGAATGAAATGAAGGCTCTTCACACCTCTGCTACTGGGACCTCCACCAGGCCGTTTTCTGCGGTCTGCACTGTGCGGCCCAGGAATGCCCCTAAGAAGCAGTGTCCACGCCTCTCTGACCCTCACCCATATAGCAGAGATGAGGGTCTTTGGGCCTCCAAAACACACCTGATTGCTCCCCACTCTCTGCCCAGCCCTAGCCGGGGTGGAGGGGCTGACTGTGCCACACACAGAGGGCGCCCCCTGGGCCAGCAGGATGCCCTCCACAGAAACCGCCTGCTTGGCGCTCTCCCGGAACTCCTCTTCCCAGCGGTCAGGAGGGACAGTTGGGAGGAGGTGGCCGAAGGGCTCTTGCCATCGGCATCCATTTGTTCCCACTGAGCCCCACCAGGCCGGGCACCCGGCTCAGCGACCCCACCGGCATGCCACTGCAGTGGGCGAGCCTCCTTGGTGACGTCCCAGGAGAGGCCACCACCCTCCCCTTGTCAGTGGCCAAAAAGTGTGTTCTGAGGGTTTTGCTTCTTTCTCACTGATCTAAAAATTAAACAAAACCAAACACGGCAGCAAGTCACCGGGGGTTTCCCAGTGCTGGGGACACCCTGACGGGCGAGCTCCTCCCCATCCCTGGGCGGTCAGCAAACCCGGCTGCGCTCTGACGCTGTGCCATTCCCCTGTGGCCTGCAGACCTGGGGGTGCAGGGCTTTCCCCCGGGCTGTCTCCCACCCCTCCAGGACACTCGGGAGCAGGTGGATTTAGCAGCTGAGCCCAGAGCCCCATCTCCCCAGGGAGCTGGCAGAAGGGAGCCTCTGGGGTCAGACAAGCCTCCTCCCTGCTTTGGTGGCATTGTGGCGAGCCTGGTCCACCCGGCCCTGGGCCACTCCAGAGCCCCTGGCACAACCTCTGCAAGAGAGCAGCTCACCTGGTCAACCGGAGGCCAGCATCTCTGCCCGGCAGGCAGGCCCTGTCCTCAGACCCCCCGGCTGCCCCGGCGTTCCACTCTCCCTGAGAAAAGCCCAGCTTGTTGAAGCTGGGGAGGGTGGCAGAGAGGGTGGCCCCAGGTGAAAACCCACCAGTGCCAAACCGGACCGTCCTCACTGCTCGGAGAACAGTTTTTTCCAATTAAAACCTCAGATCCAGGAAGGGGAACCTCCTGCCTGCAGCTCCCAGGAGGAGCTCCTTGCCTGGGAGGCGCCCAGATCTGCAGCGTGGAGCCGGGACGCCGCTGGCATCTGTGCATGGAGCTGCAGGGTGGGACGTCCCAGCCTGTGGACAGACATGCTCCCGGGCCTCAGTAGCCGCTGCAGATGGACTCCATCTGGCCTCCGAGGCTGGCAGTGACCTGACTGTGAATGCAGCCCAGTCTCTGAAGGGTGACGGCATTGACTTCTTTATGAGGCGAAGTGAGAGTCCTAAGTGCCTCTGGATTCACACACCTAGGGACGTCTGAGTGACCCCTCGGACCCCAGTGCCCGGCCAGCATAGGCACATGGGAGGGCCGAGTCCCCACCTCTGATGAGCTGGACCAGAAGCCTGTGTCATTTGTTAAATTTGGCGTGAGCCTCCAGGTGGGGCTGATCAGGGTTTGGGAGCTTCTGCTCGCTGGGGGCTGAACCAATAGCGTGTTGGGCTCTGAGCTGCAGACGCGCAGGCTGGCTCGTAGGTTGTGATCAATTTGTTAGCAAAAGCCGCTATCAATACCCAATTCCCCCTCTGGCTGGACAGCTCTGAGTGGGCTGATGTTAACCAATGGCCCATGGTGGTGGCTGTTGCTGGACAGGGCCCCCACCCGTCTCCTCACATCTGCTGCGCTTCCTGCTTGGGGTGATAGGGACCGGCCTCCATCCACGGCCCCGCAAGGCACTTCCCAGGAGTGGGGGAGACTATGGCTCTCAGGGGGTGGCTTGTGTCAGACTGGGGCCCACTGAGCCTTTTTGGGTCACAAGAGGGGGTCACCAATAAAGGGGCTGCTGGGTCCCAGAAGCCTTTGGAGGTAAAGCCCCTAGCACTTCCCTGGGGAGACAACAAGCTGACCCCTGGCAGCTGGGAACTGACACTCAGCTGACCTCTTCTTGGGACCCCTGGTGAGCACTCACCCACCCCCAGACACCGAGAGATTTAAGGGGAGCCCGAGATGCTGACTTCCGACCACGTGAGTGGCCCCCATCTTCAGGAGCCCCGTCCAGATGCACCACACGTGGGTGCTCTGGGGGCCTGTCCTGGGGCAGCTCCGACCTCCCGGCCTCTCCATGGCCCGCAGTTTGCTTGGAAATGGAGACTCGAAAGCAGCAGAGGCAGAAACTCTGCCCTGAGGGGCCTTGGCCGCGGCGCCAGGAGGGGCAGGAGAGGATGGACTGTGTCTGAGTGGGGGCTGCTGGTCACAGGGGGTGCTGGCCACGGGGGCTGCTGGTCACGGGGGGTGCTGGCCACGGGGGCTGCTGGTCACGGGGGCTGCTGGTCATAGGGGGTGCTGGCCACGGGGGGTGCTGGTCATGGGGGCTGCTGGCCACGGGGGATGCTGGCCACGTGGCGGGGTGGTGGCCATAAGGGTCCTGGCCATGGGGAGAGTGCTGGCCATGGAAGGGATGTTGGCCAAGGGGGTGAGCAGAGGCCTCAGCCAGGCCACATTCACCCCAAACCCCACATCCCACAAGGAAGCACTGTGAGGCATTCCTGAGCGAGGACCCTGCTTCCTTCAGTCCCACAGCCTTTGTGGAGGGGTCCCTGGGGAAGCCAGGCCCAGCTGTGGAGGTGGGGTCCCCTCAGGCCGGGTGGAACAGAGGAAGCCCACACCACACGCAGGCCAAAGTCAGGGTCCCCCCCGTCCCTGTAGGGGTCTGAGAAGAAAACGCAGACTTTGAAGGGCACAGCGTCAGGAGCTGCAGGTCTGGGGCCACCCGGTGGTGCCTTGGCGCCAGTGGGGCAGCCCCTGGACAGCTTAGCTGGGCTCCACTCAGGTGGGCTAAGCCCCAGGAGTCCCTTCCTGACCCCCCACCCCCAGCTCCCTGAGGGCGGGGTTGGCTCTGGGGGCGGCTGACTCCAGCCTGCTTCCCTGAATTAAGACAGACGGCAGCTTCTGCAGGAAAGGAAATGTATATCAACAAACTTCCATCCCGGAGATCAAACCGCTTCCTCCTGCCCGCCCCGAGCACCTCCAGTGCTGCCCCCCGGCCCAACCCCCCAGTCCTGCTGGCCTTCCCTGGCCCTGCGTGCTGGCTCAGGGGACCTAAGGAAGGTTGTGGGGGGTGCATGTGAGGAGAGCTGGGACCACTCTGCATGGTCAAATATCGTGAGTCAGCGGGCTCCCGGCAAGCAGCAGAGGGCCTGGGGGAGCCCCTGCCCACAGCCTCCCAGCACTCCAAGGGCAAGGCCGCAGGGGTGTCTGAAAATCCCTCCCGAGAAAGCGCCTGGCCAGGAGGGCCTGGAATTCCAAGCTCCCGTCCTCAGGAGCTGACGGTCTTGTTGGGTTTGGCATTAACCTCGGGTGACATTGCCTCCTGGGCTGGCTGCAGGTGGCGGGCAGCGAGCGGGTCAGTGGGGGCGGGGGCCACGGCATGGCTGGCAGCCTCCTCCATTGCCCCTCACCTCGGCGGGAGCAGTGTGTGCCTCTGGTCAAGGACACTGTTTCAAAAGGCCAGTGAGCATGGCGTGGGGAAGACCCAGCACCCACCCAGCCTATAAACTGCTGCCAAACGCTTTTCAGAGACGGCTGCTGTTGAGAGGGGTCTCCAGGCAGCCTGGGTAGGGGGCTCCAGCAAGGGCGCTGATGGGGGGCCTGCAGGGTGGGGCTGGCGCCAGGGCTGACGTGTGTCCAGTCACACCCTCTCTTGGGGGGTGCCAGTGCCTGGCAGGACAGACCCTCCATGCACCCACTCTGATGGCCACTCCTCTCAAAGCTCAGAGCCCCGTGAGACTGTGGGGAGGACACGGAGGGAGGAGTGTGGACCTCCCAGGAAGCCTGGCTGGAGTAACAGACCCAAGCTGGGCCGGTGGGCTCCCTGGGTCAAGAGACCCCCACAAAGGCTCCTCTGCCCTCGCCCCTGGCCAGGGCTCCTGGGGGCAGAGCCCGATCCGGCTCCCAGGAGAGGGTTCGGAGGGGGTCATGTGGCTCAGACCCCCTTGGGGCTGTGTCCAGAGGGCAAATGCTCCTGGGCCCACCTGTCACACAGGCGGGGGTCTTGCAGTGCCCCTCTGAGAGGCTCTGGGCTGGCAGGATTGAGGGGTCTCTGACTGAGGACCAGGAAGAGTGAGGACTGTGGAGGGCAGCTGTGTCTACAGACGCGGTCACAGGAGGATTTCTCATAGCCCAGCCCAAGCCGTGAGAGACCCAAGGCCCCGAGGACAAGGGGCGGCCCAGGACCTGGGCCAGCGCCAGCCCAGCCTTCCAGCCAGCCGTGCCTGCCCTGTGCTGGCCGCACTGCCCAAGCAGGGGAGGTGAAGACGCAACTGTGCTCTGAGGAGGAGCAAGGACGAGACGGACCCAGAGACAGAGGCAGACAGAGACGGAGGGAGGGAGGGAAGCTGCTGGGGAGATGGAGGCTCTGAGGCCTTGCTCAGGGCCCAGGCCCTGGGCCTATCCTGGCAGCTCTGGGTCTGAGACCCTGGACCAGGCTGGCCTGGAGAGGCTGCTGTAGAAAGGTGAATCCCCTGAATCTGGCTGCCCAGGATGCCTGGGTGGTGACGTAGGTGACCATCCAGAGGCCTCGTCCTGTCCCTCCTGCCAAGGCCTCAGTCCCACCATCTGGTGCTGTGCAGGAGGCGACTGGTTCTGAGATGGTGATTATCACGCCGGCCTCGGGGCAGCCTCCACTGGAATCCAGGGCTCCCTGCAAGCGGGGCCGTTCCAGAGGCTCTGGGATCACCTGGTTTCAGGCCCACGCACTCTGAGGGACCCGCATCTCACTGCATAGGAAACCCGGGCTTTGGAAGGTGTGGCACTTCCTGAGACACCCCACCCCAGCTGGGAGCCTCCGAGTGTCCGCACCCTATCCCCCCATGCAGTGACATGGAGGGGCCCTGCGAGCTGGCTGTACACTCTCCCAGACCTGCCGGGGCCCCGATACCCAGAGCTCACTCACACCCATTCCCACCCTGCAGCCTGGCACCCAGAGAGACGGGCGAGAGGCCCCCTGCAGAGGGAAGACAGTGGCCCAGGGACACCAGCCACAGGCCAGGGGGTGCTTCTGGCTGGGCGAGGCCCCTCCACAGTGGGGCTGGGAGCACCCCGGTCCTCTTGGCTGAGGCCGCCTGCTGGCTCGCAGGTTGACAAATTAGCTCAGCAGCCCTGTCCAGCCGGCGTCCTCGCCCCTTCCTACGCGGGGAAGAGGCAGCAAGCTGTGTTTATTTAGACTCCCACAAGCTGACAGCTTGAATCAGGCTAATTTACCTGAAGTACACCAACCGTCCTTCTATTTATTTTACGATATTTCACCGGCGTAACCCAATCCCCGCCCCTCGCCGCCTGTTTACCGTGGCCCGGGAGAGCGCATCTGTCTCCCATATCCCGTGGCTGCCACCCTGCGTTTCAAGGACAGCAGAGAGGTTTCCGAGCGGGGGAGCTGGGGCAGGCTGGGCTCGATGATGGCTGGGCAGCACCTGGGGCCTTCAGGACTTGGGGTGTGGACTCGAGGTGTAGGGTAGGTGCCCACAGGCTGGGCGGGGCCCTAGGGTGAGCAGCCGGAGGGGGCCTGGTGTCCACACAGGGGTTCTGACCTTACCTGGGCAGGGGGAGGAGCTGCTGGCGCCAGCCCAGCAAGGAGGGCCACAGCGACCCCAGGACATCACATGCCATCTGCTCAGCCTCTCTTTTGCTCAGTGCTGGCCCGGACAGAGCCATTGACCCATTTTGCACAAAGGAAAGACCTGGACCTGGAGTCACTCTCCGGTCCTGACCTCAGGGTGTGGCCACCAAGGAAAGCCCCTGTTCCAGCTGTGTGGGAGCCGCCTGGCCAGGCTAGCCACAGACTCACAAAACACGAGTGGACAAACACCTTTCAGAGAAGGTTGGAGAAAAAACTGAAATACAGGGTCCCAGATCAAGGGTGTTCCATGAGGAGTCAGGAGGGCTTCCTGGAGGAGGCCATGTTTGTGCTGACGCTGGAATGCAGAGGCTGAGCCTCCATGAGAGGTCTGGTCAAAAGTCCTGGGCAAAGGGGAGCCTGTGCAAAGAGCCTGGGGTGGAGCCAGTCCTGAGTGTGGGTGGCTGGAGTGGCCAGAGCTCTGCGGCTGGAGGGAGGTGAGGCCACGAGGGTCTGGTGCCCACAGAGCCAGGGAACATAGACCAGGCCAGCTCTCCCAGTGCCCCAAAGCCCAGAGGGGAGGAAGAGCGCCAGTGAGGCCATCAGGGTCACGCTCAGGGTGCTGCTGTTGGTCACCTGCAAGCCTGCCCGTGGGGTCCCCTGGCCTCCCTGCCTCCCCTCACTGCCCTGAGCCCCAGCGGCCTGGCCAGGGGGAAGGCGGCGTCTGCTTCTTCACACTCTGGGTGCAGCTGAGGGGTCGGTGCTCTCGCAGGGGAGGGTCTGCAGCCCCGGGCCCTGGGGCTGATTTGGAGACAGGGGCCTCAGCACCTCTCAGATGCCAAGAAGGAAGGAGAGCCAGAGGCCTCCACCATCGCGGCCTACAGCCTGTGCCACCCACGAGTGCTGCCCGTCTGGGCATCGGATGGAGCCCAGGGGTTCGAGGCCTCTGCTTTTTCCCACCCAAGAACGTGAGTGAGCCATTTTCTGATGTGGGGCGGGGTGGCGAGGGGAGGTGACATGGGCGAGGTTGGGCTGGGTGGGCCAGCAGCAGGGTCAGCGGGGGGTGGGCCGGCCCGGGGGATGGGGGGGCGGGGGGAGCCGGCCCAGGGGACACTGTAGCCGGTCTGGGGGACGCTGTCGCCTGTCTGCGGTCTGCAGCGCCAGCTCTTCTCTTGTGCACCCCCCCGGGAACGGCCATGGCCTTGCTGGGCCATATGTCTCTGTCAAAATCTCTATGAATAAATTAACCTTTTTAAAGATTAGTGCACTCTCCTACCTCAGGGTTTTTAAACAGAGCAAATGTTACAAATATTTAGACGGAGGAAGCCTGGTGTGCAGGGCGGCCATCAGCAGTGGCCCTGCCTGGTGCCCCTCCATGGGCCGCCGGTGCCAACTGGACTTCCACCCAGGCTGCCCTGACACCCAGGAGCAGGGGCTGGCCCCTTCGGGGGAGGGCATCGCCCTGTGTCGGGGGGAAGTGGGGGGCGTCCTTCCCACAAAGGGGAGGAGGGCGTGGTGTGCCTGCGGGCCAAGAGTCCCTCGTCCATGGCCTCTTCCTCTGAGTCTTTGTGCACAGGGTGGCCAGGCAGTCATGGTCCCTGGAGCTGTCCACGAAGCCACCTGACTCCTGGGGTCAGAGGAGGGCTGGCACTGCTGTCACTGCCTCAGTCAGCCAGGAGTGGAGGCAATGTGAGGGTGGGGTGGGGTTAGAGCCAGCGGCTGTGGCTTCTCTCCAGTGGTGGAGGAAGGGGGCTGATCTGGGCGGGGCTTGGGGTGCAAGAAGGCAGGCAGATGGGAAACACTGCTGTTTGGAGGCTGTAGAGGTGGGGGGCCCTGTGTGTGGCCAGAGGGCGTCTGTGAGCTCAGAGGGTGGGGCCTCTGGCAGGTAGAGCATAGGCCACAGGGCTGGTCCATGGGGCACCTGGTTGCAGGTGGTAGAGTGGGGCTCTGGTCCAGAGCCCAAGGGAGCCATTGAAGGCTGTGGAGGAAGAGGTGACGTTGCAGAGCCAGGACAAGGTCCGGGAAGAGCAGAGATGGAGTGGGGTGGGTGGAGGCTGTGGTGACAGGCTGGTGAGGCCATGAGGCCGGAGGGGGGCACCTGGAGGGAGCTGGAAGGGCCTGGACCTGATCCGTCTTCTCAGGACAATCCGCCCTCCGCCCCGCTCCAGGGCAGTCAGAGCCCCGAGAGATCAGCTCCCCGAGGGCCAGGCTTGGCTGCGGCTGGTCCCCGGCTCCTGGAGCCCGGCCAGGCACAGGCAGGAACTCAAGAGCTCCCCCTCAGGGGATGTGGGCCCACAGTGCCCTGGAGTCCTGGCCTCCCTCTGGCCCGAAACTGGCTCACTTCCTGGGGGCAGGGTGATTCCCTGCAGCAACCCAAGCTCCAGCGCTCCCCGAAGGCCCCGAGGACACAGTGCTGTCTCCACTGCACAGGGGCCAAGGACGGAGCTGTCAGCTGGGACCTCACCTGCTGTGCCCCTCCCCTTGTCATCGTGGCACAGAACCATCCAGCTCTCCCTGCAGGAGCAGGCAGCCTGCGACCCCTGCCCAGAGGCCCTTGCACCAGGCAAGGGTCCTCAGTCAGGTGGGGGCTCCAAGGGGCTGTGGGGTGTGGGGTTTTCTCCTTGTTCTTGAGATTTGTATCGAGGCCTGGCCCGTGACGGGCCATGGGGGTCCCTCCCTCAGGCACCAGGAGGAGAGCTGGCCTGGGGACCCAGAGCCTCCTCAGGGCCTCCTGAGAGTGTGTGAAGCCCCAGGCTCTCTGGGAGCGTTCACTGCTTCATTTCAACAAGTACCCTCTGTGCACCCACTAGGCACCAGGCTCCGCTCTGTCCCCTCCTGGGACATCCTGGCTGTGGCTCTCATAGAAGAGGAAGCCAGGCTCCCGCCCTCACTTGCTGGGAGGCACACCTGGCCAATGCCCTGCATCTCCGTGCAGTGGAGCCCCCGGGGCCAGCACTCCTTGGGTATTTGGGTCTTCCAGATGCCGACTGTCCTTCTCCCTACCTCCCTTGGCCGCACCTGGCCAGCTCTTTTGCCTCCACTTAAATGCCTCTTCTTCCAGGAAGCCTTCCCTGATCTCCATGGCTGAGTTTGACCTCCCCACCATCATTCCCCATCAAGGCACCAGGCCCTGTGTGGCCACTGGATGATTTCACGTCTCACACTCTCCCCTGAGGGCTGTGGGTGCTGAGAGGTCAGGGCCCCTTGTCAGGAGGCTAGAGATGGATGGGGGAGTTAAACAGGGTGGGAGGGGAGATGGGGTCTCTCTTGGCCAGACGGGGCAGGAGCGTGTGGAGGAGAGGACAGTCCCTTGCCTGGAAGTGGACAGACTCCCTGGGGTGGGTGTCAGGCTGGGGTGAGCGGGCACTGCCTGGTGTCGTCACCATCTCCCCGACCCAGCCCTGTCCAGAAGGCCTAGAGCTCTGAGCCCAGCCGGCATCCAGTGGGGAGGTGGCAGTATGTCAGGCCACCCTGAGTGTGTGGCTGTCCTGCTTCCCAGAGCCTGTCTTAGCACCCTGCCTGGAGACTGGGCCTCCCCAGACTCTCTGAGGGCCTGGGAATTCCAGCCTTCTGAGGCTGTTGCAGAACCTTGAGGGGTCAAATGGCCCCACTGCCAGGGTCTGGCTGGAGACCCCGAGAGCTCTAACAAAGTGGAGCCAGCAGCCTCCTCTAGCAATGGCTTTTTATGCCCTGAGCCAAAGTCCTGGGGCAAGGACTTGGTGAGAACGAAGTTTGTGAAGTGGAAGCTAGACAAGGAAACTGAGTCTTCACAAAGATAAGTGGCTGGATGAGGGTCACCCTGCTAGCCAACAACATCAGGGCTGGACTCAAAGGCAGGCACCTGGCCCAGGGCTGGTCTCCCCTCTATGGCCCAGTGGGGAGGTGAACTCAGACAGGAAGGGCAAATTCAGACTGAGTTTCATCCCAGGGTGCCAGGCCAGCCCCAGCCCAGTCCCAGCCCAGCTATCCTTCCACCTCATGGTGTAGCCTTGGATGGCCCAGCTATCCTTCCTCCTCTTGGTACAGCCTTGGATGGCCCAGCTATCCTTCCACCTCATGGTGCAGCCTTGGATGGCCCAGCTATCCTTCCTCCTCGTGGTGCAGCCTTGGATGGCCCAGCTATCCTTCCTCCTCGTGGTGCAGCCTGGGATGGCCCAGCTATCCTTCCTCCTCGTGGTGCAGCCTTGGATGGCCCAGCTATCCTTGGATAGCCCAGCTATCCTTCCTCCTCATGGTGTAGCCTTGGATGGCCCAGCCATCCTTCCACCTCGTGGTGCAGCTCCTCTGGCTGCACTTCCTCCTGGCATGGAGGAAAGCTCAGGCTGAGGTCTGGCCTGGAAGCATTTTGGAGCACACTTCCTCTTTTCCACTTGGCTTCCCAGTCTTGGCTTCCCATCTCTCACAGCCTCATATTTTCCTCCCACTAAACTAAACGCTCCAAGGCTGGAAGGGACTGTTAGAACATTCCTTCTAAGCGATGGTGAAGGAAACTGGGGGGTGTCCTGATATGAAAAACAGCCCTCAATTTGCCACTCTGTGACTCATCCCTGACAAACAAGGTCCCTGAGGGCTTTGGGTACCAGCCGGGCAGCTGGGCTGGTCAGGGCTGGGCCACCACAGCAGCTCTCAGAAGCTTCCTCCTGAACATACTTTTCCGGAGGGAGTCCCTCAGTTTAGTCACTATCTGGGCTGCTCTGTGCAGCGTGGAGGGGGCCTGGGAGGACTGACGGAAGCAGCTGGGGAGCCCACTTTCTTCTTTGTGTATCCCGGGGCCTTCTGGGGAGGAGGACCAGAGAGTCAGGCGGAGGTGGAGTGACGGCAGAACATTGTCCAGTGAGTCCTCCCTGTGAGGCCTCTGGTGAAGCTGGCACTGCCCAGACACCTCCGAGATGTATCCGTCAGGGACCAGGGCATGTGTCCCAAGCATGACTTCCTTTGGGGCAGGGCATGACGGCCCCAGCCTCTCTCTATCTGGGTTGAGGGGTGCCAGCCACTGCTTTCCACTTTCCTAATTGCAGCTCATCCTTCTGGTGGAGGTGTGGGAAGGGCAGCCCGAGCCAAACGGCCACCTTCAGCTGGATGGACAGCGTGCAGAGGGCTCTTCCTCTTTAGGCCCCGAGAGCAGCATGGCTGGCGGGGAAAGGTCAGCCCAGCCTCTCCCATCCGCGCATGTCCCCCAGCCCCCAGGCACCGGGACTGACCCTCTGCTTTTCCAGATGCTCCTGAGAGCCTAGGAAAGGGCACCTGTTCCCCCACCAACCCCAGCCACACACACCCCGTTAGTACAGCTCCGTTTATTATAGCTGCAAGCTCTCCCCCACCTGCCAACCTGAGGATTTATTTTTTTGAGACAGAGTTTTTCTGTCACCCAGGCTAGAGTGCAGTGTTGCAATATCGCCTCACTGCAACCTCTGCCTCCAGGGTTGAAGTGATTCTCCTGCGTTAGCCTCCCGAGTGGCTGGGATTACAGGTGCGAACCACTACGCCTGGCTAATTTTTAGTAGAAACCAGGTTTCACCATGTTGATCAATCTGGTCTTGAACTCCTGACCTCAGGTGATCCACCAGCCTTGGCCTCCCAAAGTGCTGGGATTAAAGGTGTGAGCCACTGCTCCTGGCCAGATTTGTATTTATTTATTTATTTTTGCCTAAACAATGTGGAGTTCCAAACTGCAGCTTCATTTACAAGATAAAGTGAAACTGTCAGGCGCAGTGGCTCACACCTGTAACCCCAGCACTTTGGGACGCTAAGGTGGGTGGATCACGAGGTCAGGAGTTTGAGACCAGCCTGACCAACACGGTGAATCCCCATCTCTACTAAAAATAGAAAAATTAGCTGGGCGTGGTGGCGTGCCCCTGTAGTCCCAGCTCCTCAGGAGGGTGAAGCAGGAGAATTGCTTGAACCTGGGAGGTGGAGGCTGCAGTGAGCCGAGATGGTGTCACCGCACTCCAGCCTGGGGGACAGAGCAAGACTGTCTCAAAAAAAAAAAGTGAAACTAAGGACCGTGACTTCCAGGTGGTGGCGCTATCCTGTATATCGGCTCAGGAGAACCCTCCTCCCCACAGTTCCCTGGGCCTGGATTCTTCGGCAGCCGCCCTGCTTAGTGCAGGAGGCCTATGCCGCTGTCCCGGGGCTGGAGTCTCTCTCTCTCTCCCCAACCCCTGGAGGTGCCCTGAGGCGGTGCTTAAGGCTCCTCTGTCCCAGGGCTATTTTCCCGGTAGCTTCTATCTCTGCCCTCTCTTCCAGTTCTGCCCCCTCCAGGAAGCCCTCCCTGAAGACCCCGAGGCTCCACCCAACCCTCCTCATCTCTGAGTCCCTGCAAGGATCCTGGGGGCGCTGCCAATTTCTCCTCTGGGTGAGAGTCAAGCCCTTCCACTTGCCGTCTGAGGCTGCCCAGGCCTCGAGGACAGAGGCGACCACTCCTCAGGTTCCCCAGCTTCTGCCCAGGCCCAGGACAGGCAGCCACTGGGGACAGACGTGAGACTGTAGTAGCTCATGGGCAGCTAATGGACAAAACCATGACCACAGCAATGATGGTGATGACAGTGACAAGAATAGCTCCCCTGGGTGCCTGCAGCGGCCCCACACCTGCCTCTCCTTGTTTAATCCCACAGGGGCTGCGGGCAGCAGCTCTCTCTCTTCACCCCATGGTCTCAGACAAGGACGCAGAGGTGCAGGGAGGCAGCCATGTCTGTCCCCCTTGTCCCAGAAAGTATGGCCGGAGGCAGTGCCCGAAGGTCGGGCCTGGGTGGCTTCGGGGCAGGGAGAGGTCTGGAGAAAACACAAAATGTGGAAAAAGCAAGGTGGTGGCAGCCCATGGGTTTGCTGAAGTCTCAGAGCCAGGATCGGCCGGCAGGGCAGGCAGGGCCCATCACAGCATCCTCCAGCCTCCCTGAGAGGCTTGGGTGGGGGCAGTGGTGGCTCTCAGCTGGGGCGGTGTGGGATCAGGGAGTGCGTGTGGAAACGGGGCTCCCGGATGCTGGTTAAACGGAGCCTTCCTCTCCTCTTGGGATAGAGGCAGCCGCACGTTTCCCCCAGTGCTGTTATTTAAAATGCAAGCAGAGCTTTCGTATGTAGAACGACCCACCCGCCTGTCAGCCTCCGCCCCACACCCTCTCGTGGAGGCGCAGTCTGTGCCAGGACTAGGGAGGGCTGGGGATGGCAGTGAGGTCCTTAAGGGAATCAAAGAAGAAAACGCTTGGAGTAGGAGGGAGGGAGGAGCCAGGCTTGATGGGCTGTAAAGCCAGGGAGACTTCTTGGAAGAGGTGGCATTTCCCTCAAGAGCAGAGTCCAGCATTTTCCTCTCTGGCATAATTTCCTTTCACTGGGAAATGTAAAACCTTGATGTAAGGTGAGCGTACACTTCTCTACCCTGGTGGGCAAAATTCAGAGGGGGTCGGGGGAGGATGGTCAGCCCCCAGGTCAGAGTCTGCACGATCTAGCCCTGTGGGTGGGCGGGTGAACCATGTGGGTGATGGGCAGGGCAGAGAGAGACCCAGAGCCCCTAGCTCTCTGTTGGGTGATGTCATGGTTTCAGCTCCACCAGCCGGGCTTGGAGTGACCAGCAGGCTGCAGGCATCTGCTGGCAGACATCTGTGTCCTGCAGATACAACATTAGAGGGGGGAGGGGGAGGGCTGGCATTTCAGATACCCCTGAGGACTCTCTGTCCCTCCTGTGTGCAGGGCGGAGGGGAAGCTCTGGCCTGGCCGGAAGGCTGGGGGAGGGCGCGTCCAGCTGGCTCTGTCCGACGGTCTCTGGCTGGGCCACCCAGGCAGGACAGCCCCTCCCAGGCCAGCTGGCTCCTGTCCGTCCTCAGTTTCCCTCCCTCCGCTTCTCGTCATGGTACAAAGAGTGTGGCAGGCACTGGGCTCCGGGGTGCTGTGTCTGGGGCGGAGGTCCCCTAGAAGGAGGGGCAGGGTGGGGCTCATGGGGCTCCTGTCACCCAGCCCCGACTGTGACCCACATAGACACATGGTAGGTCTCCCAAAAGGTAATTCCACAGGCTTTGGACCAGATCCCCAGATTTGCTTCCAACGACCTCTGTTGACAGAGCCTGGCTTCTCTCGACACCCCAAGAGTTTCCAGCTCTATCTTGAAATTGAAAGTTGGCCTTGCCTTTAATTTGGAGTGAAAACCGCACACTGCGGGGGAATCCCGGGAATGCGTTTTAGGGCGATTGCCAGCAAATGTGCTCCAAGGCTCTCCACCCCAGAGACAGCCCGGGTGGGTCCAGGAGGCCCCAGAGGACGGGCTTTCAGGAACTCTCCACCCCAACATGCTCCAGTAGGTTCCCTCACGCCAGCGCCTGTGAGCTCTGTGTGGCCGCACGGGGTATGGGCCGGCGTCTCTCCTGGCTGCAGCTTCTGGGGATTTTGCAGGATCCGAGACTCTGCTTCCTTTTTCCGTTTGATGGAGCCACCCGGTGGCCTGGCCTGCTGTGGTCTGGAAGGCAAGGCGCTCCTGGAGACCTGGGGTCCCATCCATAGGAAGATGTCACAAATCCACTCCTGTTTCCCGGGTGCGTGCGGGGAAGAGGAGGGCCTGAGGAAGCTCAGGAGCCCCACCAGCCTTTCTCGGTTCCTCCTGATTTCTGGGCCTTCCAGTGGGTCCGGGACACTGTTTCTGTGCTCCGTGCAGGCCCCTCTGTCTCCTGGGGCTCTCCCGGCACTCCTCCAGCTGCCGCAGGCAGGGGTGGCCGCTGGGAGGTAGAACATGGCCAGAGACACCTGGGCAGAGTGTGGGGGCTGGCCTGGAAGCGGTGGGTGCCCTGCCCCCTGCCCTGATCCTGGCCACGTGGAAGTGTCCTGTCCTCAGACCCTCGCACCCCGCAGGAATCTAAAACACCCGCAGAGGGAGCTGAGCCAGGTGCCGCCTGGCTGGCCAGTAGGTGGTGTCTCTGGCCTGCTTTCCAGCGCCCGGCCTGCCTTTCCCGCCCGCTGGCCTGCCTGCCGGGGGCCGCCCGCACCTCCGCGCAAGCTGGGCACATCTGGAAATGTTTGATTTGATATAGTGTCGCTTTACATTGCAGAAATGAGCGTAAGCGGTTTTTTAACCCACCAAGTGAGAAATGTGATCTGGGTTTTACTGCCGACCCTTTAAATAAAAAACAGATCGCTTATTAAACCATTATCTATCAAGGATGGGGGTGGGTGTCGAGAGTGGACGGGATCGGGCGCAGATGGAAAGGGATGCGGCTCAGCCTCTCGGCGGGTGGAAAGGTTGGGGGCCTGGGGCCGAGGGAGGGAGCCAGGTGCCCACCGCCTGTCTCATCCGCCCTGTGCCAGTCACTGCCAGTGGAGGGGTGACACTCTCCTTGCTGAAGGAAGGGCTTAAAGCTCACCAGTCCTGAAATTGAGGGTTCCCATCAGGGAGGGGAGAGCTGCAGGGGCTGTCCAGGCCGGGGTTGCTGGTCCCAGGGTGGGGGCCCCAAAGCCACAGGAGAGGGCGTGGACCTGGCCCTGCTCAGGGGCTCCCTGGCGTCCATCTCCTCGGGGTCCTCTCTCCCTTGACCTCAGCTATTGAACAGAGCCGGGTTCCCAGTTCAGGCCCTTTCACTTGCTCAGCCATCCCTGGATCTGTCTTTCAAGGAGGGTTCTGGGTTTTCAAAGGTGCCTCACGTGACCCTGCCACGCGGTGACTCATGGAGGGGCTGTCCTGGGGTGCTGGGCTGACGTGGGCCAAGTGCTTTGTGTCTGGCCACGGCCTGGTGTGTGGGTTGTGTGCATGGGCCCCCAGTGGCGAGCACTCGGTCCAGGGTCCTGGGGCCCTTCCTGGGGTTGTAGATACATCCCCACAGCTGTGGGCCTGGCACTGCTCCACTGGCTGGCACGAGCCTCTGCTGCCCACTCTGTGCCTGGCTCCTGGCCCCTGGGCCTCTTCAGCGAGGGTGACCACAAGGTCACGGCCTCCCCGCCATCCCCCGGCCGTGGGGGTTCCAGACAGCAGGCACCTGGATTGGCCGCCTGCCCTCGCTATGCCCTGCCGCGCACAGTGGATTGGCTGGGCCGGATTTATCTGAGCTGTCAGCCAATAGAAATAGGGGACTGCCCGAGCCGCCATGTAGTTACAGTGACTGAGCGGGCAGGGGCCACCCTCGTGATTGATGGGCCCTGCTGGACCTGGAGGCTGATCCTGACGCGACGCTGCGGCCCCTGCATGCAGGTCCCTGAGGGGCAGACCCTGAGGCCGCAGCTGACCGTGAGCGGGGTTCTGGGCCACTGCAGGAACCGTCACGAGTGTAAGGGGGAGAGCTGTGAGTCAGGTTCCCCGGTGCAGCTGGGGCCGCACTTCGGTGGACTCGGGTCACCCAGGCCCTGGCTAGTGGGGGCACGGGGTCTCCAGGGGGCAGCCTGGACTCAGGGCCAGGATGTGGCTCAGCTGGGGACATGGGCGCCTGGCTCAGAGGACAGCTGGGGCCCTGAGTTTCTGGTGGGCAGGGGCGGGAGGCTCCCTGCCCTTTATCCTGGCCCTTTATCCAGGACACCCCCTTCCTCATTCCTCTGGCCCAAGTTACTTCTGGTCACGGGAGTCCTGACTGGCCCCCACTGGGGTGGGGCTCGGCTGGGAGCCCGGCTTTCCCGTTGTCCTCTCCGGGCCGTTTCCCTGATCCCTTCTTGCCTAGCTGCCCACTGAGCCCCTGCCTGGAGGCCATCAGCCACACTTCATGCAGAGCCCTGGGGCCCTCAGAGTTGGGTCACCATGAGCCCTGGGCTCCTGGACATTCGGCTCAGGACCACCTGGATGGAGGAGCAGACATGCCAGTGTCCTGGTCCCACAGTGGCACCCACCGAGGCCAGGAGGGGCCCCGAATCCCAGCATGCCATGGGGAGGCCGCGTGAGAAGATCCCCGGGCTGCTGGTTCATGTCCTGCTCAGCTGGGGACGGTGGACACTGGCTGGGTGTGCAGCTGTGTCAACCGCTCTGTGTGGGTGCTGCAGGCGGTCCCTGACCCGTGGCCCTCTCAAGGAAGTTTCCGGGCTCCTCACCGAGCACAAATCCCAGCAACCACTGCGTGGGGCTGCACAGAGTCACTTCCTGGAGAATCAAACCCGGAGTGGCACCATCTGCTCTGAGGACGGGGCTGAGCCAGGCTGCCCGGGGCTGAGATGCTGCTGTGCCCAGGGGCTTCCAAGGACCCTGCTCTGCCCTCTGCACCCCTGCAGGACCTGGGGGTGGGAGAACCCCTTGTGGCCTGGGGACAGACAGCTCCAGGCTTGGGGCCCAGGACCGGACCTCAGTGGAAGGGCCGGCCGGGGCAGCACAGGGTTGGCCCTGAATACCTGCTGGGTGGGTGTGGGATGGCAGCACTCACCAGGTGGGGGCTATGGTGCAGCCCCCAGGGCAGCAGGAACAGAGGGCGGGGGTCTGGGGGTGGGGGCTCTGCCTGTAGCTGTGGCCTCTGCAGGTTCTGGGAGAGCAGGGTGGATGTTGCTGGTGGGCCAGGCAGGGAAGGGCGGCCGGGCAGAGGGAACGGCTCTAAGGCTAAGGCAGGACTCCCCGTGCTGGAGACAGGGGCTCACAGTGGGCAGGGACCCTGGGCCTCGAGCTTGGATCCTGCCCCATGAGCTGGACGGTCACCCTGGGGCGCTTGTTAGAGACCACGCCCCCACCCTGCTGACCAGACACTAGAGTGGGAACCCAGTGGGGGCAGGGATGGGGACCAGGACGCCGCAGGTGCCAGACAAGTGTTTGCTGAGTGCACAAATGACTGAGGGGGAGGCCGATGCCGCAGGGGCTGTGTGGCCTTCTCTCTACCCGACCTGGGCTCCTGAAGCACCGATTCCTGAGTGTGTGGTGCTGGGTAGGGTGCACACATGTGTTAGGACCCACACACACACTCACACATTCACACACTCATACACACACTGACATACACATACCAACACTCGTACACACACACACATGCTCACACACACACATTCATACACTCATTCACACACATCCACACACACTCACACAGCCACACACTCACACCAATACACATTCATATTCACACACACACACACACACACACACACACACACACACACACCTGCATGGACACACACTGGGCAGGCATACACATGCACACATGCATACTGCAAGCACACACGTTAGCACACGCCGTGCACACTATGGCACAGGGAGGCCTGGTCCCCGCAGCTGGCACCACCCTGCGCTCCCTGCCAGCCTCTCCGGTCTGGAAACCACACTCTTGCCTGTCCAGGCTCCGGCCAGTGTGTGCGGGTTAAAGGCAGGCATGTTCAGGATACATGATTCTAATTGCAACAACCTACGTCCCGACGAAGAAAAAGTATCCAGAGGGCCACCAGGCAGTTATGGAAAAGCTCAGCTCCCCAACCACGTGAAACAGAAGAGATGGGGTGATTTCAGTTGCAGAAACCTGGGTTGAGCGGTGGCACCTGTATGCCTGTCTGGAGGGGTCGGGAGGGTACCGGATTTGGGGCCCGAAGCTGGTGGGGCTGCTGGGCGTGGTGGAGGACCCTGGGCCCGACCTACCTCCATGGGCTTGGGGGCCCGGCAGGGACTGGGGGTCAGGGGCCAAGCCGACCCAGGACTAAGCCCTGTGTTACCCTTCGTGGCCTTGGAAGGACACACAGGAGCCTCCCCTTCCACACTGGGATGTGAAGTGGGAAAGGACCCACAGGACACCTGAGAGCCCAGGTGTCCTAGGCGCCTTCTGGCTAGTCCCACTGCTGGGGGTCCTCTGGGCATGAGAAGGGAGGGTGGCCAAGAGAGCACAGAGTCCTCCCTGGTTCCGACCTCCCAGGCCCCAGGACTGGGCGTGGGTGAAGGACTCAAGCTCATGCCCCGCTGTGAGCTCCAGGAGGCCTCTCTACCCCGGCCCTGCGCTCAGGCCAGGCCCTGCAGGAGGGGCCTCAGGAGCGACTGCCTTGCCTCTGGTCCTGGTGGCGCAGTCAGCATGGCCTGGCAAGTGTCCCCTGTGCTTTTTTGCTGCCAGGATGGTGTAGAACAGCAGGTGGCACCCAGGCCGTGACTGTGCCCCTGGGGACACGCTGGCCCCTCTTGGGGGCTGCTGGCCGCACAGCACTTGCTGTGCCCACACAGATGGCCCCCTAGCTCCTCTGGGAACGTCACCCTCCCAGGCTGCCCCTGTCTTCCGGAGCCTGGCCTGCCACGGCCCCCAGTATGCATTTGTTGAATGAAAGCCAGAAAGAAGGGTGCATGCACCCTCACTCCCTGTGTGCCCCAGACCTCAAAGGCCGGGGGAGCCCAGGGAACCCGCACACAGGAGGTCCTGGACCCTGGCCAGCCCTCTCCAGGGATGGCCGTGCTGCTTCTCGGAGGACCATGTGATGGAAGCTCCCACACTCCCATCTCACAGACGGGCCCAAGGGCCTGTCGGGGGCTTGGTGGAGCCTCCCCGAATGGTCCAGCTTCCCCGTAGCACCAGGTCCCACGGGCACTGTCCCCAGAAGCATATCCCCGCCCTCCCTGGTCAGCTGCAGGCACAGGGGTAGGACAGGGCTGCCAGAGCCCTGGGTCTCATTACCCTGCGTTGCCCCTAGCCCTGGAAAATATCCCAAATCGAACCCATCCCCGCAGAGTGATCCTATCAGCCTCTGCTGGACTGGAACCTGCTTCCTTCATCTGGTTTCCATACGTCATGGCCGTGGGGACCTGAGCGGGCGTCAGGTGGGTGAGGTCTGGGCCATGAATCCAGCTGGCCCCATCAGCCTGACCCCCCTTCTCTGGGCAGCACACGGGGCACCCTCGGGGGCACGGGTCCTCACCCCAGGACCCAGACATGCGTCAGACGTGCAGCCACAGGACAGAGGTCAGAGGGCGGGACGGGTCCCCTCTGCCTCTCTGCGTGGCCCCTTGTTCTGGAAGCACCCCTCCCCTCCCGCTGGTCCGAGGGGCGTCCGGAGCACCTGGACCTTAGCTCCTCCTCCACCGGGGAGCAGTGGCCTGGGGTCAGACACGGGTGGGTGGGTCTCAGCCCAGGCCGTCCCCACCGTCCGCGTGGGCGCCTTGATTTACCGTCCCTGCTCCTTTAATGGCGTCTCCGGGCCGGCTCCGCGCGTGCCCTGCCCCCGCTGCCCCGTGCAGCTGAGCTGGGAAAATCTATTACCGCCGAGTCATTAATCTGAGGCTGCCGCCCCGGGCGCTTTCTGGCCCCTCTATTTAATGGGCTCTGCTTCCTGATCTCCGGAGCCGTGCTGCGTGCCTCTCTTGATCAGCTTTGTTTAATTATCAAAATATTTGATGCAGAAAATTGACATTAGTTCTGAAGGTTCTGCCCTCCTCCCCCCTCCCGGCTCCCGGTGACACTGAGTGGCTTCGCCGCTGCGACCGTCGCCTCAAAATAGCAAGTGGGCCGCCAGCCTGTGCTCGGCCAGGCGGATGTGGCCAGCCGCCCGTGGGGCTGTGGCTGCCGGCCCTGCTGGGACCCTGCCCTGGCCGCTTGGGGGGCACACAGCTGCACCCCTGCTCGTCCCCCTTTTCCGGTGTCCCTGGCCCTTAGGGGAGTGGCTGTGCCCGGCTGTCTTGCAGCCCTTCGTGTGTCTTCATGCGTAATCCACCTGGCCACAGCCTGTCTCCCGACACCTGGCCGGGGCCGCAGCACAGAGCCCCGAGCTTCGGGCTGGGGGTGGGCGCGGCGTACAGCGGGCTGGATTGGTGTTGGGTGCAGCCAGTGCGTGCTGCCCCCTGGGTTACTGTCAGGGCCTTGCCCATCTACAGAGCCCCCGAGGGGCCCTCTTGGGCAGGGGCCAGGCCAGCCCAGATGGCAGAGCCCCCTTCTTGAGAGGTGGGGTGGGGGTCCCCATGGCCAGCCTTGTGAGCAGGGCCTGTAGTGTGGGGAGGACCAGTCCTGGCAACAGCAGGCTCCTGGCATGGTGGGCCTGCTGACGTGCAGGGCCCAGCTTCTGCCCAGGTGACGCTCAGCTGCCCTCTCAGCCTCCACTGCAGGGGGTCCGGACCCGGCCTATGCCAGCTCCTCTGCAATCCTTTCCCTTCACGCTCTGGCCCATAGTGGGGGCGCTGTCTGCCAGGCCCTGTCCAGGCCTTAGTGCTGGGACTGTGCATGTGTGTGTGTTTGTGTGTGCACCTGTGTGTCCCTGAGTATGTGTGTCCCGGGAGCCCTGTACATGCATGGATGTGTGTGTGTGGCTGTGCTTGTGTGTGACGTTCATCTGTGAGAGCACATGTGAGTGCCTGGGTATTCCACATGTGCATGTCTGGCCCCTGGCGCCCACTGTGGACGCCCACCTGGGGTGTTCATGTTGACCTCGTGTTGACCTCAAGCCCCTCCTAATCTCTCCCTGGCCGCATCCCTCCTGCATGGTTGTAGGTCTGTGTCTGTCCGTGGGTGTGAGTCCATGTCCGTGTCCGGAGGTCAGCGCCTGTGGGATCTGCTTCCTGGTGGAACAGCGAAGCTGGGGACCCAGCCCTTGCTGTGGGGGCAGCCGGAGCCACCATGGGCTTTTGAGAGGGGGCGGGTGCGAAAGGCCCCAGGAGGAACCCCTGCCTACCTCCCCGCTGGCAGCACCCGCAGGCCCAGACTCTTTTATTTGCTCCTGGCTCCTGGTCTTGGGCACTGTGGCCGGCACGCGTCCTCCAAAGCGGCTTTTTCAGATGCCAGATAATTTTCAAAACAGAAAGTAGTTTCAAGGTTGAGAAGATACCATGATGGAAAACGAATAGCGGTCAAGCTTAGACTCGTGGCTTTTCACTTGCAATCAGTGTCCCTGGTGGAGGGAAAGGACAGAGGGACGGTGTCGCAGGCTCCGAGAGGCGCCCGCCCGTGCAGCTTCATGTTCACCTGCAGCAAAAAGAAACAGTGTCAGGCACTTGGCCTTCACGGATGGCAGGCTGACTCCCCGAGCCCTGGGCCGGGCTCCCAGCAGCAGGGTGGCTGTGGAAGCTGACGTTCGGGCCCCTTTCTCACCACCTAGCCGGCTCCTGTCCAGCTAAATCCCACCACGCCTGCCTGCTGTGCATTCAGCTGGCAGATGGGACATGAGTTCTCAAAGAGACGATGTCGTCCTCCCTCCCAAATGCTCTCTGCGCAGTTGGAGATGATGCTGTCGTGTGTATGTCCCCGTCTCAGATGCTCACTGTGCCCTTTCCCTGTCCGTCTCCTCCTGCGTCTCCAGGACGGAAACGAACGTGCCGGCCTGCACCAGTGGTCGCCGGAGCCAGACACCCCCGTTCGGGCCGGGCCACCTTCACTTGGGGACTTCCCGGGAGGCACAGCAGCAAGCTGGTGTTTAGTGAAAGGGCGCCGCTGTTTTCTGGGGAGCAAGCCCTGGGCCCAAGAAACGGGAGGGAGTGGACCCACGCTCTGCCACGCCGGGCACACGACTTCGGTGAAAATGTTTCTGTGGGTCTTGCTGACTCCTCTGTAACTGCAGGCCAGGTTTGCCGTGAGGCCTGTGGTGGGAAGCTGCTGATGCCGGAGGGAATTCCCAGGCCAGAGGCAGAGCAAGGCTGGCTGTGCGGCCGCACGGGGCACCTGGAGCCACGTCCCCACTGCCCGTTGGTCAGCTTCCGGCTGCCACAGGGAAAAAGGACCACAGACTGGAGGCTCAAAACAGCAGCCATCTGCCCTCTCTGGGTCCGGAGGGCGGGGGTTGGAAACTGAGGTGTCGGCAGGACTACACTCCCCACGACGTCTTGAGGAGAGGGTCGTCCTGGCCCCTTCCAGTGCCTGGTGGTCCCAGGCGGCCCTTGACTGGTGGCCGAATTGCCCCCACCACTGCCTCCTTCATGCAGCCTTCTCCTGGTGTGTGTCCTCATGAGTGTGTGTGAGTGTGAATGCGTGTGAGTGTGAATGTGTGCGAGTGTGTGAATGTGTGTGTGAATGTATGTGTGTGAATGTGTGAGTGAATGTGTGTGTGTGTGAGAAAACGTGTGTGTGAATGTGAGTGTGTGAATGTGTGACTGTGTGTGTTGTGTGTGAATGTGTGTGTTTGAGTGACTGTATTGTGTGTGAATGTGTGTGTGACTGTGTGAGTGTGTGTTGTGTGTGAATGTGTGTGTGAGTGCCTGAGAGCATGTTTGAGTGTGTGTGTTGTGTGTGTGAATGTGAGTGTGTGAGCGTGTGTTTGAGTGTGACTGTGTGTGTGTGTTGTGCGTGTGTGTGTGTACGTGGGTGTCTATGCGTCCTCCCCTCTCCTTCAGGGATGCCAGTCATCGGATCACAGCCCACCCTAAACCCAGGACGTGTTCATCTCCAGTTCCTTAACCAATTACATTCCCCAATATGGCCTCATTCTGAGGTTTGGATGGGCCTGAATTTGGGGGACTCTATTCAATGCACCACAGTGTGGGAGGGGGTCTCCTGGTTTTTAATAGAAAGTGCATAAGGAACGGGAGTCTGTCTGATGGCCGGGGCGGAGAAATGGCCTATTCCCTGTCCACGCCAGGACGCTGAAGACGGCATATGAACTCCAGGAGGGTGTCGGCTGGGCCCAGGAGGTGTGGCAGCTTCTCCCTCCGCACCCTTCTGAGCTGAGCATGGCAGTACCAGGCTGGGGACGGGGGTCCAGGGACAAGAGCCATGAGCTTGGCCTGGATGGAGGCTGTGGGGTCAGGTGTGCTGGCAGTGGCTGCTGGCAGAGTGCTCTGTGAATCTATTATTGATACCCACGTACGAACGGTAACTACTCTTTAAATCTTGGCTGAACCACGCAGGGGGTGAGTGAACAAACTAACAAATCACCATGGTAACGACCGCCGTCCCCCACCCCTGCCCCAGGGGTCTTTGATCTCATGATTCCAGGCGCCCGCTTGGAGACAGTGGGCAGGTGAACTTTGCAAACACTCACTAAGCCTTTGCCTCGTGTTTTCTGCTGGCTGAGGCGGGCGTCACTGTGGGCGTGGGAAGGATGTCCGTTTCAACACGCAGGGGCCTGTCTCCCGCCAGAGCGTCGCGCACGGCCCCTGCCCATCCTGGCAGCTGAGGCCGGGGGCTGCTGCGTCTGTGAGCTGGGGGTGAGAGGGTGCTGCCAGGGCAGGGGCCTTTGGGCATCTGGCTAGAGATGGCCTCTGTGGCCGTCTCAGGGGTGGGCTGGGCCTGGCTGCCAGGCTGCCTGGACTCCTGGGTTAGGCCCCCACGCTCCAGCCTCCCAGCGCCCCGGCAGAGCCACCGTTTCAGCGTCACTGTGGGCAGGACACGTCTCCGGCCGGGGCTTCCTGAGACCTCTGGACTTTTCCTGACACAATCATGGCTGCCACAGGGACTCATTTTCTGTGTGGCCAACACTGACCCAGCCTGTCCCCTCCCCGTCGTCCCTCCCCTCCAAGGACAGCCCCGCTCCCAGGCCCAGGACCTGTGGCAGCACCAGACGCCTCCTGGCCCTGCGCATTCTCTTCCAAAATATCCGCCCAGGAGGCGCTCTGTGCCCCGTTTCCCCCGCGCCGGCCCCTCAGACCCCACCCAGCACCTCTGCTGCCGGCCAGCCACGACTTTCCTGGCTCATGCGACACTGGTGTGGGACCCTCTGTGCTGTGGGCTGAGGATGGGGGTGGGGAAGGAGCGGGCAAGGAGGGGGCAGGGAGGGGAGAGGGGGGAAGAAGAGGCTCTCGGTACAGAATTTCCAGCTCCGACTCTTCCCCCTGTGGTCTGTTTCCCAGATGAGACCCGTTCTCCACCCTCACACCAGTCAGCGCACCCCCCATTCAGGAGCCCCTCACCCCTTGCACCTGTACCCGGGGTGAGCCATGATCATACACTCCCACGAGTGCCCACGCCCATGCCCGGGGCCACACCAGGCGCCCCATCCAATGTGCACCCCTGTGGGGGCAGCTCTGGGCCAGAGGAAGCATCCGGGCAGCCCCTCCCCTAATCCCCGCTCCAGTTCGGGCTCGGAGAGGGCGGTGCAGAGGGCAGGCCCCTGTGTGAGGGGAGGTCCGTCTGGCCTCTCTGTGGAGCTTGCTTCTGTGGCCCTGGGAGGTCCGCGGTGACTCCATGCCCTGCATGCTCCTAGGGAGGGGGACTCACCGCCAGCAGAGTCCTGCCTGTTCCCTTGGGCTGGCTGAGGCCAGCTCCCCACTGGGGTTTCAGAAGCTGGTGGATAGCTTGTCCCCACTGTGTGTGCCGCAGCCCAGCCAGCCCAGCACTGGGTGACAGTGTGGAGGTGCCGGGTCCGGCCGATGGAGACGGAGACGGTGCCCTCCACCACGCTGGCCCCGGCCTATTCGTGCACGCACCGGCAGGCGTGTGCGGAGTAATGCCGCTGCACACGCAGTCTGTGGTGCTGGCACCAGGTGCCTGTGTTCAGGGTGTCCCACGCCCCACAGCTGAGGGGGAGCCGAGGGCATGTGAAGGAGGCCCAGGTCCCCGGGCAGAGGATCCCCCATCTTCTGGGCAGGCCAGAGAAGGCTTCGGAGACCAGATGGCATTTAGGGGGAACTTGAAAGAGGAGCAGGAGGAAGAGTGTCCTTTGGGAGGGGAGGGGGGCCTGCAAAGCAGCAGGGGCGGGCCCACACAGCCGGCTGGGGAGTGAGAAGGGCCTGGAGGGCGGGGGTGGGTGCCTGGGCATCGTGCACGGGGGTCTTCACCCTCCAGGGTGGCTTGGCCAGCGGTGCTGTGCTGGACTCTTGCGAGTGGCAGGTCGGGTGAGCAGAGGTGGCTGCTCTGGCGCCCTGGGAGGTCACAGGGCACATGCCCAGTGTCGAGGCAGGCGAAGGAGACCTGTTCAGTTTTGCTGAACCACGGTTCCCCCACAAAAGCCGGCCCGTCTGGTCCTGCATCCTGAGGTGCGGCGTGTTGGTGATCTACGCTGCAATGGCACCACCACACACTGCGCCTGCAGTCGGATGGCAGATGCCCACTCATCATGGCAGACAGCCACTCATCACCGTACGGGTTTCCTGGCCCAGAGCTGGGCTCCGTTTCCATCTGCAGACTTCACTAGGGAGGTACCCACTTCCAGGCGCATCCCAGCAGCTGGCAGAACTATTTCCTTGTGGCTATGGGACTGAGGTCCCATGTTCTCGGGGCTGTCAACCTGGAGCCACACTCAGCTCCTAGGGCCCCTGTGGTCCTCTGCCTTGGAGTCCCCGCCATCCTCTGCCCAACATCCTCTGCCCTGGACCCCCGCTGTCCTCTGCCATGGCTGCCCCTTGCTGTCTTCTGCCCTGGCCCCCCCCACTGCCAGCACGATCCCCTGCCCTGGCCCCCCCGCTGTCTTCTGCCCTGCCCCCCCCCCCACTGTCCTCTGCCCTGGGTGCCTCTCTGTGGGGCAGCTTCCTTCCTCCAGGACACAGGAGACTCTGCCACTCTGGCCTTCCTAGACGCATCTTCCTAATGTGTGAGTGAGGCTGTGACTCCTCTTCACCCGTATCACATCCTGCTGGCCGGGCACAAATTTCAGGGCAGGTGGTCACACAGGGAGGTGACTTGGGGTCACCTTGGGTTGTGCCTGCCACTCCTAGGAGCAGCCTCAGACATTGGGTTTTGGGAAACACTTCGAGGATCTGGGAGGCAGCCGCCAGTGCTGTTGTGGGGGGAGCGTGGCCAGAGGGTGGGGGCAGGGCTGGTAATAGCCATGGGGATGGACACTGTCGGGCTCCCAGGGCCCTGAGGACATAGCAGGAGCTTCATCCATACGGAGTGGGAGACGGTGGCCTGGGGCCTTCATTCGGGTACAGGGGCCCTTTCTGTCCCCGTCCCTGCCCTGAGGACTGTCCGGGTCAACCCTGGCTGAGTGTGGACATTGCTAGTTCACCCAGGGCGGCCACTGGGGCTCACGGGGACAGACTGGCCAAGAGGCTGGGAGTCACCAGTCCGTGGTGGGCTTTGGAGCCAGCCTGGGGGGCTCCAGGTGGGGACAGAGGAGGCTCTGGGTCTGGGACCTGAGGTCCCCACTTGAAGAAGCCAGGGACATCAGGACTGACGGGAGGACCAGGAAGGGGTGGCCGGGGGCTGAGGAAGGTGGGAAAGTGGGGGCCCTGAGCCAAGGGTGGAGGCCAAGCTGTGGGCAGCCGGGGCCTGTGTCCCATGTTTGGTGGGGGTGACCAGGCAGCAGACAGAGAATGGCCTGGAGCTTGCAGAGGGAGGCCCCTGACCCTGCAGGGCAGTTCTGGGCAGGAGCATTTCTGGGCAGGGCATTTCTGGGCATGGCATTTCCAGGGATGGGGCATTTCCGAGGGATGGGGGCATTTCTGGGTGGGGCACTTCTGGGGTCAAGGGAGGTGGAGGGTGCTGGGGAGACCCCGTGTGTGAGGGATTTTGCTATGAAGGGAAGGTCTTCCATTTCTCACCTCCTTCCTGGTGGGGGTGCCCACTGCTCCCAGAGGGAGGGTAGGCATTGGGGGGAGAGGCCTGAGCCAGCAGCATCAGCCAGGGACCCCCAAGGCTCTCGTCCCAGAGTGATGGGCTGGGGGCCCTGACCACCACCCCTCAGACTATTCCAGGGCCCAGGAGGTCCCAGGTGTGGGAGACAGAGGGTCTGGTCAGGCACCCGGACCGCCCTGCGTCAGCCCTCAGCCTTCACGGGAACAGCGTGGTTGGGTGGGAGCCATGGTCGGGGCCTTGGGGACTTCTGGCTTCTGGTGGAGCCTTCAGAGCCTGACCTGCATGGACACTTCCTCACCTGCCCCCTTGGTGCTTATAGGGCTGGTGGCCCGAGCCCCCGGAGGCTAGGGTGCTGGGCTCCCGGGGCTCGGCATATTCCATGGGCAGGGCAGGTGTGGCGCCTGCTCCTCCGGCCGCTGCAGTGAGGAGGGAGCCCGGCAGGGTCCCAGGCTGCCTGGCTCCGCCACTGTCCAGCTCCAATCCCAGCCCAGCCCTCGCTTGCTGGGTGACTTTGACGCAGCAGCTGGACCCTCTCAGCCTCTCCTTCCTGAGCCCCACGACGTAGCCACTAAGGACGCCTGCATCGAGGGTGTGCCAGAAGGGATGGTAGCCCCCTCGTCAGGCCTCCGTCTGGGTCAGCTGCAGAAGGAGAGGGACAGCAGTGGCTCTGCGGCCGGGAGATCGTGGCCCCCGCAACCCCTGGGGCTCCACAGACGAACTTGGGAGGCTCTGTCCAAACACCTGCTCCCTGCCGAGTGGAGAGGAAATGGCCTCCCAGGTGGACAGGCTGGGAGCTGCAGGGTGGGTGACCACCTGTGTCAGCAGGCGGGGGAGGGAGCGTGGGTCGGAACTCTCTGGGCCTCCGGGGACCTCTCGTGGACTCGCTGGCTGGGACCTGGACGCCTCTGGAGACCCCGACTTCTCGCCCTCTCTGCCCCCTGAGCTCAGCCCTGGGCGGTGAGTATGGGTTCCCCGAGCGTGGCTTGGCCAGGTTCAGTGAGCCGCCCGAGTGAGGTCTGGGGCAGTGGGGCTGTTTCTCATCCAGGGGTGGCCTCTGGGCACCAGTTCTGTGGCTCTCAGCTTGGGACCTGGCTAGAGTCCTAGGCCGAGAGTCCCACTCTGGGCTCTGCCCTGACGCTCTTGAGAAGCGTCCGCTCTTCTGGCCCAGGCAGCTTCCACTGGCCGGCACTTGCCTTCGAGCCCCTGCCCCCATGAAAACGATGACGGACCGTGACATCTGCTTTCCGGCTGACACACCCTATGCTGTCTCGGGAGGGCCTGGGGGAGGACTCCTGCGTGACCGTGTCCTGTACAGATCCTGGGTCCTGTGTGGAGCTCTCGTTGGGGGTGGTTGCCCCTGGCATGCTGAGGCAAGCTGGGCAGTCCGGGAGGGACCAAGCTTGGGGGTGGGTGTGCAGGGCAGGCTTCCAGGAGCCCCTGGTCCCCTGCCAGACGTGGGGCCACCCTCCTCCTGCCCCCGCTTGTGGCCTCAGTTTCCCCATTGGTGACGTGGGGGTGCTGATCAGGCACCATGTCCTCCTTGCCTGAGTCTTCGGCCCTGATGTGAGCAGGGCCCTCCCTCTTTATGAGACTGAAGACTCCTAGAGTTGGGGACCAAAGTGGGTGCCAGGTCCAGAGGGGGTGCCCAGGGAGGAATGAGGGTCACAGAGCCACGCGGCCGTGACATGCTGTCCTGGAGAGAAGCACAGCCCCACCAGCAGAGCCCAGCAGGAAGGGGACAGGAGGCACCTGGGCCTGGGGGATGGGGAGCCTCATGGCTGGGGCTGGGGGGGCACCGGCCCCCGTTCTGCCAGGTGAGGCCCTGCCATGCAGCCTGTTCCACTCCAGGGGGTCCCTAAGCCCCTGTCTCTCTTCTGTCTGCCTCCACTCTCTGGCCAGCACTCGTGGCTCTGGGCACAGGGACCCCTCACACTGGGGAGCGCTCCCCACACTTGTACCGGCCAGAGAGCACCTGTGCTGGCCCCATTTGGGTCAGGACCCACGCACAACTGCTGCCCTGGCAGGGAGCTGTCTGCCACAGGATGGGTCAGGCCGGGGGCTGGGGTCCTGGCTTCCTGCCTGCGGGGGGCCGGGGCAGAGGATGGCTGCAGTGAAGCTGCTGCCTGGCATCTGACATGTGTCGTCACCAGCAAAGACCCAATGGGGTGGCCAGCGCTGGAGGGTGCAGGCTGAGCAGGGGCCCCGCCCACCCTCACCTCCCTAGAGCCTGGAGGCCGAGGGGTGCGCCTGGCACCCAGCTGAGCCTCTTCCTCTCAGGGGTGCCGATGAGTTTCCTGTTGATACAAAGACAACCATTGTGGTTTAAAATAACATGCATTGATTTATTGTGGTTTAAAATAACACACATTGAGTTATTGGGACTTAAAATAACACAGATTGAGCTGTTGCAGCTTCAAACAATCCACACTGGTCCCTCACGGTCTCGGAGCTGGAAGCCCGCAGTCCAGGTGCCAGGGCCAGCTCCCTCTGAGGCTCTGGGGACGCCCCTCCTGCCCCTTCCAGGCTCTGGCGGCTCCAGGCAGCTCTTGGCTGTGGCCACCTTCCCCTGTGGGGTCCCTGCCTGCTTTCCTCCTATAAGGACACCGTCCACGAGGATCTACGCCCGCCCTTCTCCAGCACAACCTCACCCGAACGGGTTATGTCTGCATGACCCAGGGAGGCCGCAGCCACAGGTCCCAAGGGTGAGGACTCCAGCACTGTTTTTGGGGACATTTTCAACCACATGGGGCGGCCACGACACCCTGGCCGAGACGGCCTCCACATGGGGCCCAAGGGACCCCCCTACCCCTTCTACAAACCAGAAGCCTCAGGAGGCATGGCTGTTGAGGCTGAGGGTGCCTGAGGAGGCTCTTGGGCCTGGCCCTGGGGCCAGAGAGGAGGCAACGTCCCCAGGGCTGGGTGCCGGCGCCCATGCGCCTCTGTGAGAGCACGTTTTCCCTCTTCTCCTGTCAGGGTGGCCACATTCAGCCAGGTAAAGCGCAGTGCCCGGGACAGCGTGAGCTCCAGGTCAACAAGGACTCCTTTTCGGGTAGAGAAGTTCTAGATCCTTCGCGAGGCGTGCTGGCCTGCGGGGGCAGTGCCTGTGGCTGTTTCATCAGCACACTGCTGGAATCCCTGGGGACGCCGTTCTGTCCGCTCTTTGTCCACTCAGGGGTGGGAGGAGCTGGGCCCGGGACGAGACCCCGGCGGCTGTGGGTCTGCACCCGTACCCAGAAGGGCCAGGGGGCAGGAACTGCATTTCCGTTCTGCTCCAGAGCTGGGCAGGGCGGGCGCCTTCCCAGTGGGTGCCAGGGGAGGGTCTGGGGGCGTGGTGTCAGGGCTGGCAGAGCCCTGGGGGCTGGGAGGCTCTGCACCTGGCCCAGCTCCATCAGGGGCTCAGGACCCAAGCCAGCCCCAGCCCCAGCCCCTGCGTGGTCTCAGCCCCCAGCGCCACTTGCAAGTGGCTTTTCCCACAGATCCAGGACTTAGGGTGGGGGTGCCTCACGCACTGCTCGGCTTAAAGCAAGAAGTGAGGAGGGCAAGGCTGGGAGTGCAGAGGACCCCAGGATGGCTTTCAAGCCAACAGAGGGCAGGCCTGGCGGGGTCGCTTGTCTGGTGGACCTGTGAGCTGGCCTGGGCCCCCCTCCCTGGGCCACCAGCGGCCCGGCTCAGAGGCCAAGTGTGGGCGGGGCCGGGGGCAGCCCACCCACTAGCCAGCCCGGGGGGGCCTCGGGGCAGGCGCCATAAAAACGCCTCGGCCGCTGCCGAGGGGACCCGAGCCGAGCTGGGTTCCTGAGCCATTGCATTTGATCCGTGGAGCCCGGAACGTCTCCGGGAGAGAAATATGGAAGCAATTACCGTGAGGGCCGTCGTTTGAGTAATTCCCAAAGAGACACAAGGGCCGGCGCTCGCAAAGCCTGGTGCACTGCGCCCTAATGAAGCAATTAAGGCAGGGATCCTCCGCCTTTGATCTTGATGGGGTAATTTTTACAAAAACATCACGGAGTGATAGATACCCATAACTCAGAGTCCTTAATTGTACTTAATTTGTTTGGAATACGAATGTGCATTTAATTAAACCCCAGCTCGGCCCGCATGCTTCAAGCAGGGCTGTCAAGGAAAATTAAGACCCAGTTTGCTTTCAAAGTTACTGGTTTTTATCAGGCAAGGACAGCACTCTTCGAACAGAAGGTTACGGGTAATTAGGCGGAGAGCACAGCCCAAGAAAGTGGGGAGACGGCACTGCTCCGGGGGGGAGGGGACCCCTGGCGCAGGCGGGCATCCGGGCCCTGTCCGGTGCAGACCCCAGGCTCAAGGAATGGGGGTTTGGCCGGAGGTGGATGTGTCCTCATCTGCATCTCCCACACACACCTGCAGGGGTCCCGCCCTCAGAGGCCCCTGGCTGGGGAACTGCTCCTCTGCCCTGCTGGCCTCTGATGTGTTTTGGCCACAGGGACACAGATGAGACATGGATCTTCACTCCAGAAGGGCTGGGACAATCTGGCCCATCCTTCTTTTAAAGAGGTGAAACTGAGGCACAGATGGGGGCGCTTGCCTTGCCTGTAGTCACTCAGGAAGTTCCTGTGCAGAGCAGTAGCCTCCCTGTCCAGCGGCTGTGCTGCTGGCCTCATCAGTGCTCATCTTTGGGGTGTCATCTGGCCATTAGCAGTTTCTGGGGGAGGTGTTGGCGGCGTGGGGTGACTCAGAGCACAGGTGGCTCCTGCCAGCAACCTTGATCATCTCCCTTGGCCGAGGGGCAGAGGAGAGAGGAAAGGACACAGCCTGTCCCACCCCACCCACTTCATCCCACCAGCTCCAGGGCCTGGACTCCTGGAGACAGTGAGGTTTGCATAGGAACCTGGAGGGCTAGGGTCCCCACCCTGTCAGGGAACCCCAAGCCTATGCTCAGGGGAACAACCTCCTGCGGGGCAGTGGGTGACGGGTCAGTTTCCTGCAGGAGAGAGAGCAGGAGAACATCTCCTTTCTCATCTGAGGGGTTGCACCTCACAGACAGACATGTACTCACACACACATGCACACACAAATATCCACACACGCATGCACAGACACACAGGCATGTACCCACACATGAGGCACAGACAGACAGACATGTACCCACACATGCATGCACACAAAAATACCCACACACGCATGCACAGACACAGACATGTGCCCGTACATACATGCACACACAGATATGTATCCACACACCCATACACAGACACACTGACATGTACCCACACAGGTACGCAGAGACACATAGACATGTACCCAAACACGCATGCACAGACACACAGACGTGTACCCACATGCACGTGCACACACAGATTTGTACTCACACATGCATGCACAGACACACAGATGTGTACCCACACGTGCGTGCACACACAGATGTGTACCCACACGCATATGCACAGAACAGATGTGCACCCACACACGCATAGATTCACAGACCTGTACCCACACACACATGCAGGTGACACGTGACACATGGTGCATGGCAGTGCACACATGCAGACACACACACATGCACTGATGCATACAAAGCACCCATACCATACACCCCAGCAGGCACACACACATGTGCACAGGTAAACCCACACACAGATGCACAGACATGACCCATGGACACACACAAAGCAACACTCGTGCACACAACATATGTGACACACACACCCACATGACTGCCTGCACACGTGCATATGTTTGCACACGATGCTCCTGCATGTACACACCTGCGCCCTGTGCACCTAGGGACCTTGTGGGCTCAGCGGCCATTCAATCTGCTGGTCTGGGGGTGGCCTGGGTGTCAGCCCATGACCTTGACAGCTCTCTCTCCACACTGTCCACCACCCAGAGACCCCTCCCCTGACCCAGGCCGGCTCCGTTCTGGGAGGCTCACTGCAGTGGAGTCTCCATGGCGAGGTTGCTGTGGCAAGGCCTGGGCTGGGGCTGGGACCTGCCTGACTCTGACTCTCCCGCCGAGGCAGCGAGGACCCCTTCCTTCTGCCGTCTCCGGCTCTCGGTTGTCTAGAGCTCAGCGGGAGACTCCAGCTCCGCCATGCCCTGGGTCTTGGCCCAGCGCTGGCCATGGGAAGGGACGGTGGTGGCCCCTGGGTCCCAGCCTAGCCTGGTCCGGGCAGGGTCTGTGAATGTGGGCCCAGCAGCTGCTCCGCCCCGGGCCTGCCTGGGCCTTGGCTCCCCACCCCCGGTGCCGCGCAGGACAGCCTCTCTTCTCTCAGTGACACCCTTATCAATAGAACAACCTGTGGGTTTCTCAATGTCTGTCCCTTTCAGGTGTCAGGAGGTGAAAAACTTGCTCAGGGGACCCAGGTAGCGATGGGACGCGTCACTACATCTAGGACCCTGGGGCCCAGCCTGGGTTGTTTCCAGGTGATGTGGAAGGAGTGTGGCCTCTGTGGAAGGGACCTTCTTTCCAGAGGGGCCCAGGCCTCCCCAGGCAGAGGGTCCTCGCTTGGCTGGAGGTGTCTCTGCCGCTCCAGCCTGGTGGGGAGGGCCCCAGCCTGGGCTTGGCCACCCTCCAGAGGGCGTCTCGTTGGGGTGAGTGACATGGGCACTGACCTCACAGGGGTGCTTCCCGTAAGTGTGTGCTGGCTGCCTCGAGGCGCCGGCTCCCGGGACCTAACCTTGGTCAGTGGGGCTGGTGAGTCCGCCTTCTCTGTCCTCCAGCAGCTGCCTGCCCCACTCCCACCTCCCTCCTGGGGCACCTGTGCATCAGTGGTGAGGGTACTCTCGGCAGTGAATGCTGGGGCCACACCTGGCAACTTCAGCCAGACTGAAACCACAGAGTGTGGCGCTGCTGCCCGCCTTCCTGGGCTGTGCTCACCCTGGCATGGATGCAGCGAGGACACCCCAGGGCCACCGCCACCAAGTACCATGGACGGGAGGCTTGAAACACAGTTTATGGCCTCATAGCTCTGGAGGCTGGAGGCCTGAGATCAAGGTGAGAGCAGGGCTGGTTCCCTCGAGAGGCTTAGAGGGCTCATCTGTCCCTGGCCTCGGCCGCCCACAGCTGTGTGCTGTGCACCTGACTGAGCCTGGGCTCCCAGGAGCACCACCCAGTCTCTGTCTCCAGCTCTGCGTGGCCCCCCGTCTGTGTGGGTGTGTGCCCACACTCTCCCTTGGTGTGAGGGCCCCTCAACTCCAGTGTGGTTTTGCCTCCACTGTTCTGTCAAATGAACGTTTATTCCCAAGGTGGGTCACAGTCTGAGGTCCTGGGGCTGAGAACTGCAACTTAAACATTTTGTGGGCCATAGGTCAGCCCACACGGGTCCCCCACAGGCCGAGTGAGCTGATGTGCAGGGGTGAGGGGCCGGGGCCATGCTGGCACAGGGTCACCGCCGTGTCCTGCCTAGTGATGGACAGTTCTGCCTCTGCAGGCGGCATCATTTGGCTCCTGATGGCAATGTCGGGGGAAACGTGGCTGCTTCTGGCAGGGACCCGCCACGACCTGTCGGTGCCCAGCCAAGCTGCCATCTGAGTGGCCACTCGAGTCCCCGGAATCTGACCCAGCCAGAGTCCAGCAGGAGCACCAGTCACCCTGAGTGTTTCTACAGAGGGGACCTGATGAAGGCATCGGGTTCAGGAGCCGTGGCTGCCTGCAGGGCACAAGGAGACCTGGGGGAAGCCCAGGGCTGGCGAGTGAGGGAAGCTGGGAGCAGCCTGGGGCCGTGGGTTCCAGACACTCAGAGGAGAGTCTCACGGCTGGGGGGGTCACCCTTCAGAGCAGGGGTGCTGTAGGAGAGGGCACAGTGGGGCTGGCTCCATGGGGCGCCCAGAGAGGCGAGAGGCCAGAGCGAGCTGCAGCCCCCAGGACAGAGCGCTGCCGCTGGAGGAACAGCTGGCGGGGGGCAGCCAGGCCGAGTCCTTCTCAGCGCTCACTTCCCAGCTGGCCCAGGGCCCTGGTGGGCAGAACCTGACAGGAAGACAGTGGGCAAGGGAGAGTGAGTCTGTTGGGTCCTCGCCTGCCTCTCGAAGCATAGCAGAGCAGGCTCGGAGCTGAGGCACCCCAGGCATGTGTGGTCACCCTTCCCTGAGCCTGCATCAGTGCATGCCTGTGACATGCATGGCAGTTTCTAGACAGGGATGGCACTGGCCAGGGCTGCTGCTGGACAAGCCTGGATGGCCTGTTGTGAAAAGAAACACATGCCACCCTCCTGTAAAAGGAGGAAGAATCCCACAGCCGTGAGAGCTACACAGCGGTCACAGGTGCGGGATGCGTCTCAGGCCGTGTCAGCTCCTTTTCCAGGTCAGTGTGAGGTCACTGGGCTATTCTGTAGCACATAAAATCCACTGTCAAGCTGACCACTGCTAACTGTCCATTTATGAAATGTTGGGAGAGGGAAGGGGAGAAAGAAGGGAATTGGTACAAACACACACACACATACACATCACAGACAACATACACACACACCACATGCACACACATACCCATGACACATGCACACACATACACGACACACATGGACACACGCGTACACACACCACACATGCACACACACATAAACACATGCACACACACCACACATACACACACACCACATGCACACACATACACATAACACATGTACACACCACATATGCACACACATACATGACACACACAAACACACGTGTACACACACCACACATGCACACAGCACACACACACACGTGAACACATACCACACATTCACACAATACACATGCACACACGCACACACATGACCCATATACACAAGTGTGCACACTACACATGCACACACCACACATGCACACACATGCACACACACCACAAATACACACATACCCATGACATGCACGCACATCACACATGCACACACGTGACACACATGCACACACACCACACACCCACACAAACCACACATGCACACATGCATGCACATGCACACATACATATAACACATGCACACACACATGTGCACACACACCACACACCCACATACACTGCACATGCACACACATGCACACACGTAAACTCATACACACATGCACACACCACACAGACACACACCACATATACACACGCATGCTCACAGTCACACGTGACACACGTGTGCATGCATGCATACACACACGTGTGCACACCACATATGCCACACATGCACATGCACATACACGTAAACACACACATATACATATATAAAGACAATGCACATGTGTGTGCACAAGCACACATGTAAACACACATGCACATGTACATACATGCACACATGCCAACAGACATGCACATGCGCACACACATGTACATGCAGGCATTCAAACACACATGCACATACACGCACACACAAAACACACATGCAAGCACACGTAATCATGTGTACGTGTATGCATACACGCATGCGCACATGTAAACTCGTGCACACACATGCAAACACACATGCACATGCACGCACACATGTAAGCATGCATGCACACACACGCATGCATATGCATGCACGCACGCACAAACACACAGGCACACATGTAAACACACAGGCACATATATGCACACACGTGAACACCTATGCAAACACATGCACATACATCCAAAGGCATGTAAACACATGTACACACATGCACAAGTACATTGTGTAAGGACACACGTGTAGATTGCTGTGGTCTCAGTTACTGCAGCTGGTCACATGCTGCAAACCATACTTATGAGAATGTCTTTCTTTTACACCCCTTCCCTGCTTCATTTGCACTCCCTCAGCCTCTCAGCTGGTCGAGGTCTGCTCCCTGGTGGGGGAACCTGAGTCACTGTCATCAAAGCTGCTGGGTCCTCAGTGGCCCTGCTCGATGCTTCACTTCTGTGTTCGGGTGGCTGCAGCCTATGAATTTTTGCAGTTCCTCACGGCAATCCCCAGAGGCGCCTGGAGCCGCCCCGGGCTGCTGCTCATTCTCCTCCGCTGCAGTCGCAGCCCAGGGTCCCCCTCAGCAGGGGCTTCATCACCTGGCTGGCACTCGGGCTTGCAGCTTACCCATGGATTTGGAGCATACAGAGCCTGGCAGCCCGGTGCCCACACTGACTTCCAGCTCTGTGGACCCACCGTTGTGTCACCAGTGGAAGTATTCTGCCAAGGACCAAGAGGGCTAAACCAGCAGAGTCCAAAGCCCTAGGGACAGGACGTCAGTGTCCCAGGAGCGGGTCAGCAGGTGCGAGTGACAGAGCCCCTTCTGCATCCAGCTGATGTTGGGACCTGGGTATGCTGGCTGCAGAATGGCTGCGTGGCTTGTTTAGAAAATAAATTACACCTGAAGACAGAAGCCCCGCCTTTCAGGGTGTGCTTGTCCAACGGGCACCATACCTGAGTCTTCACTAGGCCAGCAGGGGGTGGGGAATGCGGCGGACTAAAGATTTGCAAGGGCGGGAGCTGTTGCTGAGAGGCTCTGTGGGCTGACTTCCGTGGCTGGAGGCAGAACGGAGCTGAGAGCTGCCATGGCAAGAGAGGCAGGTGCACGGGGTGTAGTCGCCGGAGTAGGGAGCACGTCCACCCAGAGAGGATCCCCCATGCCCCTCCATGCTGCCCCCTGATGTCAGGGGCCAGAGGTCATCAGCCAGGCACCTGTGAGCGGGTGGCACAAAGTCCAAGGAAAAGCTGCTGCCAGGGACCCCAGTGGTGGTTTCTGCTTGGGCACATGGGGTGTGCGGGTCCCACGCTGTGCTGGTGGCCAGGTTCACCTTGTCCAGGAGAGACCATGTTGCTGAGCTGTGCGTGATCTCTCAAGCGTGGGCTTGGTGGGCTGCCACCACAAAGCGCCACAAACCAGGTGGCTTAGAAGTGCAGGAATGTCTCTGGTATGGAGGCCAGAAGTCCAAAGTCAAGGTATGGGCAGGGCCACCTCCCTCCAAAGGCCCTCCCAGTCCCCCGTGGCTCCTCACTGGCTTCCCTGGCCTGTGCGGTGTCACCTGGCCTCCGCCTCTGTCACCACAGGCCATTCTGCCCACGTGTCTGTCTCCACGCAGCGTTTCCCCAGCTGTGCTGACTTGGAAACCACCCCATGGGCCTCAGCTTCACTTTGTTAGATCTGCAAAGACCCTATTCCCAGGCTGGGTACCGTGGCTCCCACTTGTAATCCCAGCACTTTGGGAGGCTGAAGTGGAAGGATCACTCGAGGTCAGGAGTTTGAGACCAGCCTGGCCAACAAGGCGAAACCCCGTCTCTACTAAAAATACAAAAAATTAGCCCAGTGTGGTGGTGGGTGTCTGTAATCCCAGCTACTCAGGAGGCTGAGGCAGGAGAATTGCTTGAACCCAGGAGGCAGAGGTTGCAGTGAGCTGAGATCGTGCCCTTGCACTCAGCCTGGGCATCAGAGCAAGACTCTGTCCCCCAACCAAAAAAAATAAACCACCTTGTTTCCAAATAAGGTCCTGTTCACAGGTACTGAGGGTTGGGACATGAACATATCTTTCTGGGGAAATAATTCAACCTGTGACAACCTCCATCCCTGCCCTCCTGGCCACTTTGGGTGGGACCCCTGAGCAAGCATGGGGCAGCAGCCTCCAGAGAGAGGACGAGGGCCCTCCCCAGAGTGTGGCTCTGCCTGGATTCGACAGCATTCCCTGCAGCGGACAGCCGTGGCACCCTCACGAGGGCCTTAGGCACGTGTGCCATCCCCGTGCCCTCCCCGAGGGCCATCCGCACACTATGCCCTCAGCCGCCCTGTCCACTGGCCTCCAGACCCCTCTTCCCAGGTCTCCTGAGCTGGGTGATGTCTATCTACACCTCTGGCTGAGTCTCTGTCAGGAAAAAGTGGACAACAGACCGTGGCCGGAAGCTTCGCCTCCTCCATGGCTTCCCTCCCGCTCCCTCGGGATTCTGGGTCAGAGCCATGACGCTGCCACAGCCGACTTCCGGCGGCGACAGAAAGCCGATCGGGACCAGGCCTGAGTTTTTGTCTTTGGTCCAAGGTGGGCGAAGCTGTACTGTGCGGGCTGAGGAGGATGCGTGCGTGAAGCGGGGTGTGGGACAGGCCCCTCCCCACGCCTCTCATGTCTGCCTCTGTCAGCCCTCATGGGCCGTCCCTTGGGACCACGGGTTGCTGGCTCAGACAGTGCCAGGCCGACGAGGAGCGCTCAGCTCGGACGGCCACAGTTGTCTTGTGGTGGGGCACTGGATCACTGGGTCTGGGCTCTTCTCAGCGAGAGAGCAGGGGGCATCGGGGAGAGCCCTGCTCTCAGGCCAGGGTTCTGTACCTTGTTCTTCCCCTGGTAGCTTCTCTGAGGTTCCACACGGCCGCCCTATCAGCCATGAAGACCTCTGACATCGCAGAGGCCAGCAAAGCAGCTAACAGGCTGAAATCCCAGGAGGCCTCCAAACACTGTTTCTCTTTCTAGGTGCAGGCAGCAGGTGGCATGGCGGTGTCAGGCCAGGAAGGCAGAACCCTCACCCACGTGTCGGGCCCCTACATTTTCGTGGGGTTATTCCTGGCGTCTGGCACCTGTGTTCTGTGAAGTGAGACAAGATGCTTGCTGCTTTCTGACCGTCAGGAACAACTGACCTGATGTCACCAGCAGGAGACCAGTGCCATGGCCCTGGGACCTCCAGGTGAGCAAGATTCCCGTAGAGGCATGGGCGTCGCGATCAGGAGGGTGATGCGGGCTCTGGGCAGACTGTGAAGGTGAACCGTCACCTGTGCCAGGTGAAGCTCATATCATGCCCCTGGATCCCAGGAAGCCATGTTCCCGGTGGTCAGTCCTGTGCCTCCTCCCAGGGGACTCACTCCTCTTCTCCCAGTGGAGATTCCATGGTTGGAAAAGCATCAGTTGCTGGTCCCCTGGGTGAAGTCGAGAATGATCCCCAGCAGTGGTTCTCAGCCAGGGAGAGGGGAGGCCCCACTGAGGGAATGGGGCAGTGTCTGGAGACATTTTTCCTTATCACGCTGGGGGGTTGCCACAGGCTTCCAGGTTGGGAGGCCCCGGAAAGCTGCAGACACCCCGTGACAATCAGGTGTGCCCCCCACAAAGGGTCATCCGGCCCCCAGGTCCTAAGTGTTGAGGTTGAGCAACCCTCATCCAGGGTCACTTTCTGAGATCCGTCTGGCTCCCGAACAGGACACGGTGGCAGGAATCCCCGCGCCTGCAGCTCCGGGCCCAGCCTGAGCCTCCTCACAGGGCGCTGTCCCGCTCTGGCTTTCCTCCCCGGGGTAGAGAGGGGCTCCAGGGCCGTCTGATGTCTCTCCCCACCCCAACAGGTGTCATTCTGTGGGTTTGGGGCCAACGTGGGGATCCTCCCCATGGCCGCTGTGTCCAGTCCAACCATGCGTTCCGGGACAGTGGATGTGACTCAGGCCACAGAGCTCACACGAAAGTGGACGTGGCCAGCACTCAGGCATTGCTTTCCTCTGGACTTCAGGCTGCATGGGGCTCAGGGTCCCCAGGAAGCAGGGTGGACGCAGAGCCTGCTCCCGGCTGGCCTGGCTGGAGCCTGCTGTCAAGTGCCGCCTGCCGCAGACCTGGCTGGGGCCGATGTGGGGGGCAGTGCCAGAGCTCCTCCTCGTGAGTGTGTCCGGGACCTTCCTGAAGGCCCCTGCACCCGGGGAACACTGCCTGGCGGGTGCAGAACCTGAGCAAGCGGCTGGGACTCCTCATAGTGACGCCACAGTGAGGCTTCTGATGAGCAGACACGGAGGGGGTGTGTCCCGTAGGTCGAGCCCCACTCCGCCAGGCCTTCCATCTGATCCATCCCAGAGACCCCGATCAATCAGCCACCGCGAAAGCGCATGCCGAGCTGAATCTCCCAATGATCTCGCCGTCTCCACCGCCCGCGACAGCTCTTGTCCTCAGCGGGTCAGTAGCAGTGAGACCCCGCCTGGCCACTGCCACTCCCTAACCTGTCATTCCCACTAGACCTTGGGACCCTTCCTGAGGCGTGCAGTCAGCTACAAGTGACTCTATCTCACCCCAAGCCAAGATATCCCCTGCTAAGCCCTGGAGCCCCGAGAGTTATGTGATCCAGCGAGGTCCGTGCAGGGCTGATGGACTGCAGGATTCGGAGATGGGGGGATATCTGGACGACCCTGGAAGGCCCTAAATTCTGTTGCAAGTGTCCTCATTAGAGAGCCGCAGAGGTGACGTGGCCACACCCCCAGCAGACAGCCATGCGGGATGGGGTGGTGATTGGAAGATCTTGGCCAGAGCGAGGTGGCCACAAGGGCAGGTGTGTCGGCAGCCCCCGGGAGCTGGGAGCGGCCGAGAAGGATTCTGTTCTGGAGCCTCTGGAGGGAGAGCCACAATCCCTGCCCAGCTATGCTGGCTTTGGGCTTCCTGCTTTCGTGAGTGTGAGAGAGTAACTGTGTGTTGTTTTAGGCCCCTGGGCATCCCTGGGAAACAAATCCAAGGAGAGGTCTCTCTCTGCCTTGTCCTGGACTCTGGAGCCAGCCACATTGGAGTTCGCAAGAGGCCAGGCCTGTGTCATGGAGAGATTCACTCTAAGCCGAGGGAAAGGTGTGCCCGGGCCTGTCCTGGGTGCAAAGTGGAGTGAGGGGCCCACGATAAACGGGCCCCACTGACTCCTCCCGAGACTCTGGTGGCCTCTTTGTTGGGTCAGGGCCATGCTGGCGTCACAATAAACGTGACTTAGTAGCTGTGAGTCTGGGTCTGTCACAGACCAGCCAGAGTCAGTGAGCGCCAGCTCCTTCAGCCATCCCTGGTCGGTGAACCCCTAGGGGGGATTAGCTTGGGTCAGGCTTGCTTCCGATCGCTGGCACGAGACCCTCGACATCACCCCTCAAATGATTTGCCCCAGATGCCTGCAGCCAAGCCCGACGTGCCTTTTGGCTTCCAAGCCCCCTTCTCCTGGGCCAGGCGTCCCCGTCCCTAGTGCATGCACTGATTCCTTGTGGGCACCGAGGACATGGGTGGTGTGTCTGGCTCTCAAGGCCAGCAGGATCCCTCCACGCAGCAGAGCGAGTGCCCGTCAAGGCTGTTGTGGGTCTCCCAGGAGTGATGCCGGGATTTCCAGACCTGGGCGCTGGACTCTTCTCTGGCAAGGGAGCCGCTGAGAAGTCCAGGAGGTCAGGACTTTCACTCCTGTGTCCCTACCCAGAGGTCCAAGGCCCTGGCCCCTCTGAAAGAACGCCCATGTTCCCGGAAGAGCCTTGACACATCCCGAGGGCACTCCATTTCCAACATCAGCTCAATTACATGCAGGTTCATTTTCAGGGAAGTCATCCCTGAGGCTAAAAGAAATGAGATGATTTCAGGGCCACCGGCGCAGGTCTCTGCTTCTCTGACTGCAGCTGGAGCGAGTCACGCCTCCCAGCGAGTTCTCGGGGCGGCAGAAGTCGGCCGGCCCCACTCTCTGCAGCTGCCACTGCAACATAGAGTCCTGGTCAAATGCAGCCCCCACGGGGTCCCCACGGCCGTTACTTCAAAGGGAACTCAATCAGGATCGCACACAGCGACAGTGCTGTTGACTGCGATGTCCCTGCGCTGCCCTGGCAGCTGCTGTCGGCTTCTCCTTGGTGGAAAGCACAGAGCTGGTTTCAGGGCAATGGCATCCCCCACCATCCTGGAATTCCAGCTGCGATGGCCGCTTCCTGGGACTGCACCCAGCCGGTACTGGAGACCACCCTGGGTGCTTCCGCCGAGGGGGTCCAACCCCAGAATGGCTGCTGGGCCTTGGAGGGCGAAGGCAGGAGGCTGCCCCCACTCAGGGCTGGGAGGGTGGTGGAGGTGAGGTCGCCCTAGCCCGGAGGCTCAGGGAGGGCTGCAGGGTGGAGAGGCAGACAGAGGTGGGGGCACTGTGAGGACAGTGCGGAGACCCAGGAGATGGTGCCCAGGACATGGCCTCCCCCGCCTCCTGTCTGCGGCTGTCCAGCGAGAGGGCTGGGCACAGATGCCACGGCCCTGCCCACCCGACACCCTGGCCACCTGGCCTTGGAGCCCGCAGTGCCTTGGCGCTCCTGATCAGTAGCAGAAGGGATGTCCTGGGAGGCGGGGCTGAGCCCCCAGTGCTTAGACGCACACTCAGGACTCCAGGAGCTGTGAGGATGAAGTCAGTGACACCTGCACGGGCGCAGGGGACGTTCCCCCACTTCTTCACAGGTGGAGACGCCACGGGGCACGCCGCAGACCCCTCCCTGGGAAGCCTGGCTGGTGGGGCTCTTTCCCCAGGACGGCCTCCCCCGGGACAAGCAGGAGACCCCTCAGCATCCCTGACGTCCTGGCAGTGAGCTGCGTTTGGGCTCAACAGGACTTGGTATCTCCCCACGGCTGGCGGGGGACAGAGGGCCGGCCATCTCCACGCTGGGCCAGTTCATTTCTAAGCGGTTATCCCCGACCAGAGCCTTGGAGACCAAGAAAGGGGATCCTTTTCGGGGCTCTGTCAACAGAACTCCCGGCATCCTCCACCCTCCCCTCCTCCCTCCCTCCCTTCTCTCCTCCCTCCCCTCCTCCCTCCCTCCTCCCTCCCTCCCCTCCTCTACCCCTCCCTCCCCTCCTCCCTCCCTCCCCTCTTCCCTCCATCCTCCCTCCCTCCTCCCTCCCTCCCATCCTTCTTCCCCCGAATCCTTCTTTCTTTCCTTTCTTCCTTCATCAGGTTGGGAGATTGCACCGGGGCCTGGCTTTCCCATCTGTACAATGGGAGGTGGGTGACTCTGGGCAATGCCTGTTTTCCAATCTGATAGCCATCGTGTGAGGACCCCGTGACAGGCCAGGGCCCCGAGTGCCCCCAGGAGGGTCCAGTTGTCTAACAAGTCAGCCATAGTCCTGGCTGGGCATGGACACTCAGCCTGCGACGGTGGGAAACAGGCTAGCCCTGCCCGGCCAGTTGGGACAGTCCACTTGGAATTTGGTGCAAGCCAGGGCTGCAGCCCACCCTGTGCCCACCCACTGCTGGGCACCTGCAGCTCCACACCAGGGGCGGGAGGACGGGGAGGCTAGTGAGTGCCAGGCCTGCACCTCCATGCCTCGGTCCCACGGGTCTCCAGCTCCACCTGGCTCTGCAACCCTGGAGCACTGACCTCAGGGCTTCTCAGGGTGCCTTCGCCCTCACAGATCAGAGGTGGTGGGGGTTGGGTTTCCCCCTGGTCTCCCTTCCTACTGAGATTCAGGAGGGCCCGGCTGACACCTCCTAGAAAGGCCCAGCTCCCCACAGAGGGTGGCCTTCCCCTGCGGCTGGCCACTGGGGACGTGTGTGCCCCAGCCCTCCAGGCCCAGCGGTCAGGACATTGCTAAGGAGCCCTGTGGCTGGGGCTTGGAGAACCCTGCCCCCGACCAGCACCTCCGCTCTGCCTGCTCCTCTGCACAAGGCCCTTCCAGGCTGTGCCCCTCTCTGGGGCTTTGCAGACCCACCCAGGGCCTGGCCGACCCGCCGGGGCCAGTCCCTTTCCTCCCGATGGCAGCTCACTGGCAAGGCATAGAGGAGGCTGCCTCGGTGCCCACAGAGGACCCTCAACAGGGTGGGACAGGGCAGTGCCACCTGCCTGGTGCAGGGCAACCCCAACCTCCTGGGAGCCACGGTGCTAGAGGGTGAGGACACTCCTGCCTCCAAAAAGCCATGCCCCTGAACCCACAGCAGGGACGGGAGTGCCCAACTCTGACGCGGTCTGCCGTCTGTTCTTGGGGCAAACTCCCTCCCCCTTGAGAGGCTTACCTGGCTGTGGGGAGGGAGGGGCCGGGCGTGCGGGAACGTTTGTCTCTGCAGAGGAGCTCTCTCTTCTGGGGGACAGCCCCCTCGCACGGAGATTCCGGGGATTTTCCTCAAGTGTCATCTTTAATAGGTGTGATTACAGTTTGGAGTCTGATATTCTGGTAATTATCTTCCTGGGCTTAATCCTCATGCCCTCGTGATGCCATTAGCGACTCGACATGGGAGTCTTAAAACAGTGATTATTGATAGTGCGTGCCTTCAGCTAGGAGCAATCCGCGTGCGTTCCGCCGCTCCTGGGAGCGAGGGTGGGCTCTCGGCTCAGGTGGCCTCTCCCGCCACGGCTTCGCTAGCTGCTGCTTGTGCCTGATGCGCAGCCAAGATGGAGTCGGGGGCCAGACCTCAGCTCTGAGAGCAGCAGCCTGCAGTCCCAGCTGCTCGGGTCAGAGCTGTGTCCGACCAGGCCTTGTCCCAGTCCCCCAGGGCCGCTTGTGGGCAGTTCCAGCCAGTGTCCCTCAGAGGCCTCTGGACAGCGGGGCGATCTGGAGCAGGGTTTCCGTCCCAGGCCCACCTGGACCCTGGTGTGTGACCTTTGCTGAGCTGCTTTTCCTGCCCAAGTCTGTAAAATGGGCACAGTAAAAATACCTACCTCGAAACTAAAATGCATATTCCCGCAGTGAAAAGAGCTGGTGTGAACAGGCCGCAAGCTGTGAGATTCCAGCTCGAGGGCATTCTGGAGAAGGCAGAACTACCGAGGCGGCCGGAAGATGGGAGGGCGCCAGGGCCCCGGGGGACGGAGGGAACACAGGTGGGGCATGCACGGGAGGTCTCCGGGGTGTGGGCCCCTCCGCAAGACCCATGGTGGTGGATCCTTCCGTCACACACCTGTCCACTCCCGTGGATGCTCCGCGTGGAGGCCGAGCCCGGCGGAACTCCGGGCGAGGGGTAAGGCGTGTCCATGCAGAGCCACCCACGGTGACAAGTGCACCTGCTGCGGGATGTGGCTGATGGGGGTGTCTGTGCTCACATGGGCATGCTGCCTTCCACACAATTTTGCAGTGAGCCTAAAACTGCTCTAAATAATAAAGTCTAATGGGAAAAAAAAGCCCACCTCATTGGGGTCAGAGAGCCCTGAAGGAGGCTCTATGCAAGCCTAGTGCACAGCTCACAGTCACAGCGCGGCTCCAGACGCTGCCCCTGCGCTCAGCTTGGCTCAGACCTTGACACTGTACCTGCCTGGAGCCGACGGCGACAGACAGAGACATCCCTGCTGCCGGCAGAGCCAGCCTAGGGGAGCTGGAAGCCAGTGGAATGGGGCTGGGGGCGCCTCGGACCCCTGCGGGTGGGCGTCCGTGAGTGGCAGGGGCTGCAGTATGCCTGTGCCCCCCAGGTCACCCCGAGTGCCTCCCCACTCTGCACCAGGGTGAGAGCCTGAAGAGAGACATCCCTGGAGGCTGGTGGCGCTTGGCGGCTCCAGGAAGCGAAAGCTGGTTTGGAATCTTGTTAACAGCTGGGCATGCATCTTTTAAATTATAAATCGATAAATAGTTAATTCGATAATAGAACTCAGTTGAATATTTCATGCTGCCCGTGCACAGCAACGCTCTGTGTAGACGTTGATGAAGGCGCAGAGGAATTAGCGTCCGACTTCCCCCAGTCCTATCGGTGCAGTCACAGGATCGGCTCGGAGTGGGGCGCCTGTCGGTTACAGGCTGAGCCTCACTGTCCCGGCTCTCCACTCACCTCGGACCATGTGGGGGCCCTCAGCCCTCACTCAGTGCCAGCTGCTCAAAGGGTAGATAGAGGCTGGAGGAGGAGGAAGTGTTGGCTGTAAATTCCCGTGTAATGTCCTGACCCCCAGACCTCAGAATGTGACTCTGTTTGGAGAAAGGGCCTTTCAAGTGGTGATTTGGGTTAGGGTGGTCCCTCGTCCAGTGTCACCGGCGCCCTTCTGAGGAGAGGAGATTTGGACCTGGATTCACTGGGCGATGACCCTGTGAGGACACAGGGAGGAGGAGACGGTGGCCACAAGTTCTGGGGAAGAGCCGGCCCTGCTCACTGTGATCTCGGACTTCCATCTGCGGGACCCTGAGAGTCGACTCCCGCCCGCTCCCTCCCTGCCCTGCTGTGTCCCCCCTTGGGGTCAGCAGCGAGCCGGTCCCGAGAGTCCCTGGGGGTGCCCTGCGAAGCCACAGGAGGCAGTGCCTGGGACACCCGACAGAAGTCCTGGGCCAAGCTCAGCAGAAGGGACCTCACTGCCATGATAGCCGTCGTCCCTGGCGTTTGGGGGAGACACTGGCTGGCATGGCCTGAGTCTAGACCCTGGTGCTTGCCACAGAGGGGACCTCACTGCCATGGTCACCGTTGTCCCCAGCATTTGGGGGAGACACCGGCCGGCACGGCCTGCGTCCTAGACCCTGGTTCTTGCCGCAGAGGGGACCTCATTGCCACGATCCGTTGTCCCCGGCGTTTGGGGGAGACACTGGCCGGCACAGCCTGCGTCCTAGACCCTGGTGCTTGCCGTAGAGGAGACCTCACTGCCACGGTCGCCATCGTCCCTGGGGTTTGGGGGAGACACTGGCCGGCACGGCCTGCGTCTAGACCCTGGTGCTCGCCCTGCTCTGTTGGTTCCTGGACTGTGGAGAAGGGCCACATGTGAGCACACAGAGGCAGAGCAAGTGGGCAGCTCAGAAAATCAGCTCTGGCTCCAGCAGGGCTGGGTCGGACAGCACCCCTTTCCCTGATGAGCCTTGTGGCTTGGGGACACCTCTGACCTCAGGCTCCTCCTCCCTACTGTGCCTACACCACGCGTGGCTCCGTGCTCAGCACAGTGAGGGTGCCACGTGGCCCTGAGGTTGCTTCTACTGTCTGGGTTTCCCTGGGGGTCTCCTGCCTGAACCCTGGCCTAGGAGTGGGCATCACCCAGGAGGAGCAGAGTCCAGCTGCACCCCCAGGGCCCATGTGCACCTGCCTGGGACCCAGCCCCTAGATGTAGCATGCGGTTCTGGCCTGAAAATCCTCCTTAGCAAGTCCTGGTGCCAACGGGGTCCTCTGAACCTGGGCCCTGCCAGACCCTGGTTTTGTCCAGAAGAGGGCCCTGTCACTGTCATAGGACCTTGTTGTGCCACGTGCTTCGGCCCCTGGAGGCCAAGGCACAGGTGGTGGGGTTAGGTTGAGCTTGGTAGCTCTCTAGGTCAGAGGACCTGGTGCAGATGGGGTTCCCCTTGCCCACCCAGCCGTGGCTTCCAAGGCCTTTCTCAGAGGGGAGTTTCCTGACCACGCCCTTTGAGCGCCATCGAGCCAGGTGTGGCTGGGTGGGACGCAGGGCCCTGTGATCTGACACGTGTTTGCTTGCTCACATACTCATTTGTTGCCTGCCTCTCCATCAAGCTGGGGGGCCTCAAGGGCAGGTGCTGCCTGGGGACATCACAGGATCAAGGGCCACGTGTGGAATCCAGGCACCCGGGGGCGGGGCAGCCCTGCCCAGGATCTTCTCCTGCAGATGGCACCAGGAGTTGGCTTTTTGTTGTCAACGTCTCTGGCAGCAAATCACAGCCATCCTTCACCCAAAGGGCCAGGGGGGGCTTGGCCAGAACCCCAGCTCCAAGGATGGGCACGTACTCAGGTCAGCCCAGCCTCCCCAGACCTCTGTGTGGGGTGTAGGGTGGTCATGCAGCTTGAACTGGGCACATCAGAGTCCGCCTGGGGTGTTCCTCACCTTCCTTGTGAGAGGCGACCCATGGCTGCCCCTGTTGCCAGTTACTAAGTGCTGGTGCGTTACCACCCAGCCACGTGCACTCGAAATGTGGGAGTGCGCACTGTGTTGTCTCCAGCCTGCTCCCAGGCGCCTCCTGAGGCTGGAGTCGAGCAGAGGGAAAGATGGAGCTGGGCCCTGGCAGAGACTGTGCCCGCCCAGGGTCAGGGCCCTGGGTCCTGCGGGGCCTGAAGCCGGCTGCATCCCTGGATGCCCATTTGGCTGCGTGGCGAGTTTTCTGTGTGAACTGCTCGGAGCTGTGCTCTGCAATTGCAATGGGAAGAGTCTGTACAGTGCAAGCACCGGGTCGGGCCAGTGGACAGGCTGTGGAGGATGGGGCCCGTGGGTGCAGGGTGCTGTGTGTGCAGGTGCTGTGGGTGCAGGGTGCTGTGGAGGATGGGGCCCGTGGGTGCAGGGTGCTGTGGGTGCAGGGTGCTGTGTGTACAGGGGCCTGTGTGTGCAGGGTGCTGTGGGTGCAGGGTGCTGTGGGTGCAGGTGCTGTGTGTGCAGGGTGCTGTGTGTGCAGGGGCCTGTGGGTGCAGGGTACTGTGGGTGCAGGGTGCTGTGTGTGCAGGGGCCTGTGTGTGCAGGATGCTGTGTGTGCAGGGGCCTGTGTGTGCAGGGTGCTGTGGGTGCAGGGTGCTGTTGGTGCAGGGGCCTCTGTGTGCAGGGTGCTGTGTGTGCAGGGGCCTGTGGGTGCAGGGGCCTGTGTGTGCAGGGTGCTGTGGGTGCAGGTGCTGTTGGTGCAGGGGCCTGTGTGTGCAGGGTGCTGTGTGTGCAGGGGCCTGTGGGTGCAGGGGCCCGTGGGTGCAAGGGCCATGGATGTGGGGACTTCCCCAGGGCTACAGTAGGATGGGGAGTACTGGGGGTTTGTGATGTCCATCAGCCAGCCTCCCTGTGTCAGGACCTTAGCCAGTGGCACAAAGCAGAGGCCACAAAACCACCCACGACACCCTCCTGGCTCTAGCAGCTCCGCCCTGAGCCCTGCCCCTCCTGCATGTGGCAGGCCCTACCCTTCAGCGGAGTGGCATCCACTGCCTGCTCCCCAGCAGCTGGCTGCGTGGGAGGATGAGGGAGCACAGGGAGGCTCAGGGGTCTCTGGGGAGCAGAACGGAGCTGTGCCTGATGCACCTGCCTGACTTGGCCTCGGGCGGCTTCTGCAGGGCGGAGAAGCCAGGAAAGGCAGCACACTGATTGGCGCAGGCTTTGAGAGCCTCGGCTCAGCAGGGGCCACCATTGTCCGGGGAGCAAGGCCGTGCCTGTCACTGGGTCATGGGGATGCAGAAGTGTCAGCCCAGGTTGGGGGGCAACAGCTCCCAGGCCACCCCAGCCCTGTGTTGATCCTTCCAGGGGCCTCAGAAAAGCCTCAGGGTGGGGGTGTCCTCCCTGAGTCCCAGGGACCTAGCCCAAGCCGCACTCTCTCAGTGAGTTGAGTTGGGGTGGTATTCAGGGGACGCCACACCCCGTCTCCTCCAAGGAGTTCTGTAGCTGGGGACTCCAGTGCCCATCTACCTGGGGGCCAGCGTTCTAGGCAGTGGCAGCCACAGGGGTGGTGCCTCCCTGGAGCCTCTGGTGTGGGTCTCGAAGCATCCTGTCCGGAGGCTTCAGGGGTTGTGGGGTGCCGTGGTTCAGGGTCTCTGTGGCAGTTCTGAGCTCCGGGGCCAGGCCCACCAAGCCACTCTTGCCGAGCCACCCTTTGTGGGCTGGGTGTCCTCTGCTCCCTGTGGCCAGGGTAGACTGAAGATGCAGGGGGCACTGCCCACCAGGTTCCTGAGCCTTTCTCTGTACACAGATGAGAAGCGGGTGAGCCCATGGGCCAAGGTGACATCCAGAGGTCTGGGCGTCACCCCTCGGAGACACTTGCCCGGAGCTGGGCACCAGGATGCTGGAGGCGTGGGACCCACATGATTCTTCTGGCGTCCTCAAGGCCAACACAGATGGGCGGTCCACTGTCCCAGTGGAACCCGACGTGGCCCAGAGCGGATGGCGGCCCCTACCCAGTCAGGCACACGGCCCCAGATCCAGCGCCGAGTCCCTGCGCTGTGGCCGCCTTCGCTGCGCCGCTGTCCCTGAGCGGCAGCCCTGTCTCCGCTGGCCTGTTAACTGCGCTGACAGAGCTGTACCCGTGACAGTAGATTAATATCTCTTTAATCAGCCAAAATGAACATGGCATGCTGGTGACAGTCCAATTTTCTGCTAACAGATTGTGGCCTATCGAAACCCGGCGCTCAGCTGATTTTTATTCCTGCCAGAGATAATTCAGCGCGGGAGGAGCAGCCACCGCCATCCCGCCCGCCCGCACCGCTCAATAAATCCCGGCCGGCGTTTCTCGCCCACTGTCAGGAGGCTGCCGGGGGGACTCCCAGGGCCCGCGGCATTTAGCGGCTGTCTTGGAGTCCAGAGGCGCGGCCGCGGCGGCCATCAAGGCTGGGCCTGAACTTGCCTATTTCCAAGCTTGGGGGCTGCGGGGGATCTCAGGGTCCGCGGGGAGGATGCGGGAGGGTGGGGTGCGTGTGAGTGTGCACGATTTATGTGCATTTTGGAGTGTGTGGGTGTATATCAGGTGTCTGTGAGTGTGGGTGTGAGCCTGTGGGTGTGTGCATGTATGGCTGTGTGTGTGACCCTGTGGGTGCACACGTATGGGGACTGAGGGCCGGTGTGGGGGCACAGGCTCTGCCTGCCTCTCAGGCCGCCGTCTCTCCTGGCTCGGGGAAGTCACCTCTTCCCCATTTTCTCTGCAGGATGTGGAGAGCTGCCTTTACCCGGCCTGCTCCTGCAGAAGGCTCACGGGATCCACGACCCCGGGGCGTGGGAGGCGAACTCCCTCCTACCTTCTTGAGAGGGAGGCCAGGTGGCCCCAGCTGAGGCAGGCAGAGCCCGGAGCAGGCCTCAGCTTTGAGGATGGCGCTCCTGGGGAGTCCAGCTGTCTGGGCAGCTCTTCCCAGAGGCAGCTGGCACACCTCACACGGAGGAAGCTCTTTTGTTTTAATTAATTAATTAATTTTACAGAAGGGGTTTCTCTGCCACCCAGGCTGAAGTGCAGTGGTGCCATCATGGCTCACTGCAACCTCAAAAGCCTGAGCTCAGGCAAGCCTCCCTCCTCGGCCTCCCAAAGTGCTGGGATGGCAGGGGTGAGTCTCTGCACCCACCCAGAGCTCCTTTCTAATCCAGTTGGTTTTCCCTAGGGTGGCCAGGGGCCATGCAACCACCAGCAGGCCTGCCTCAGGAGCCGCCCCAGAAGCTGCACCTCAGCCCAGCTCGGCCCAGGACCAGATTCCTGGGTCATCAGCAGGCTGTAGCCCCCACCCCCGGCAGCCGGAGACTCCCCACACGTTCATCTTCCTGAGTGTCTGAGTCTGAATTCTGTGCTTCCCCTCCAGGCTGAGCAGGACAGGGAAGGGGTCCTAGGGCAGGGAGCCGGGATTGAGTCACAGAAGGCCTATAGCAAGGGGGGCCTGGCCAACATCCCCCTCAGACCCTTGTCACCGTTACCAAGTCTCTGTAAACAGACTGTGTGAGAGACAGTCATTAGAGGTCACACTTCTAGAAGGTTCAGTCAGGAAGATGCTGGTGCCGGCATTCAACATGGCTGCTGGGGATGGGAGGAAGCACCTGGCTGCATCAGCACTGGCATGCCTGCTCGGGTCCCCACATCCCAGTGGCCCCAGCCCAGGCCTCGGAACGCACCCCAGCCTGTCACGACTTATTCAGCCTCCCGTCTACCCCGAGTGAAGCCACGATGGCCCTGCCCTCCTGGTGCCAGCTTCGTCCCATTCATTCAGGGGCTCAGACTGGGGGTCACCATCCCTGTTCCCTGTCACTCTGCCCCACTGCTGGGTCTCCACATGGCTTAGCCCATCTGGGGAGGGATGGCGTGGCTGCCCCATCGCACGTGGTTCCCGGGCTGCCTGGCTCATCTGCTCTGCACGCTTCTCCCGAGTGCTCCCTGTGCTGGGGTCTCCACAGGGGCACAGCCTGAGTGTGGTCACAGGCCAGCAGGGACACAATGCAGAAAAAGTGACCGTACACAATGTCCCATTCAGGGAGGCGCTTGTGCTGCTGCCACTCTGCCTGTGTCCAGGCAGACATCCCTAATCAAAGGTGGCACTACTTTCTTTGAGGGGCAGCTCTGTGCCTTGAAAGGGCTCGTGCCCCTCTCTGCAGCCTGTGCCCCACCAGGTTGGGGTCCCTACTGGGCAGGTGTACCATTCCCTCAAACTGCAGTCCTGGGCTGGCATCTCGTGTGTCCCTGCCACGTCCTGGCCCAATGACAGCAGCATCGACACCACAGGGGAACCACCGTCTCCCTCCCACCAGCCCTGGAGGCACATACTCTCACCCCAGAGGGGACAGCGCCTTGCCCAGGGCACTCAGCGGCACATGTGCTCGTATGCCCAGCTCAGCCCTTGAGGTCTTGCATGCCCTTCACAGGACCTGACCAATAGCCCTGGGGCAGGCACTGAATTGTCCATCAAAGAAAGCAGTGCCGCCTTTGATTAGTGACGTCTGCCGGCCCCCAGCCCCTGGTTTCAGGACCAGCTCTCAGGGACCAACCTCCCGGTCTCCTGGGACTCCTGCCTTGCTCAGAAAAGCTCCTGGCAGACTCCACCCTCAAGAACATGGGTTCTGGGGCTGCAGGGTCCCAGGAGCCCAGAGTGGACCCCTGGAATCTGTGATTCTAGGGGGCCTTTAATGCAGCGCTGCTGGCAAACCTGAAGGCAGGGAGGACACGGTCGCCCCCTGGTCTGGGCGGGGAGGATGGGGTGGAAGGTGAGGGGGTCTGGGTAGCCATCAGCAGAGCTGGGGCTTCCGGTGGAGCTTGGCTGACCACACCAGGGAGTGGGGGTGCCCACCTCCTCATCACCGCCTACACAGGCTACTTGGGATGAGGTCAGAAGACACAGATGCCACTGGCTGCTGTGCAGCAGAGGGGGCAGAAGGGGACCCCGGCCTCTGATAGCGCACTGTGATTTAGCCTCTCTGTGCCCAAGGCGCTGTCTGTCGGTCTCTGGCAGGGCTTCCCTGGGCAGGCTGGCAGGAGAGGTGCAGTCGTCCTGGAGCCCTGCGTGTGCCCTCCCCGGGAGCATCTTCCACGGAGGGCTGGGCTTGCTGTCAGCTCTGGGAGCACTGGGGCCCTCTACTTTCAGGGTCTGCTGAGCCCCCTATCCTGCTCCTCGTCCCGGGACCTCCCCCTGTTGGGCCCACCTGAGACACTTCCTGCGTTGATTCCCATGTCAAAGGGTCTCTCCCTGAGGGGTTCGGCTGGCTGGGCAGCAGGGGATTCTGACCCCTTCTATGTGGATTTATGCAAACGATGGTGATGATGATGGTGACAGTGACGGGGGCCAGGCTCAGAGCAGGACAGGGAGCTGGGCCAGTGACTCTCGCTGCTGCTGGCAGAAGCCACGGGGACCCAGGGCGTTGGATCCTGCGTGTATGTCTGCCTGCCCCACTGCTGTGTACACAGTGGCCTGGCTTGCAGGAGCTTCCAGAGAGCTCTAGAGGGAGGCAGAAAGCTGTTTCTCCAGAAAGGCCTCCGGAGAAAGATCCAGGTGCAGGCCCTTGACCCTCATCCCCAGCAGGAAGGACCCGTGCCTGGCTCAGCTCCAGGCAAGATGGAATGGCCAGCCACTAGCCCTGTAGGCGTGGGCGAGGGTGTGGGAGCCTGCGCCGTGACAGATCCACGGAGGGACAGGAAGCGCTGCCCATAGGGCTGAGGCCATGGCTCAAACAGGAGATAAATTTGTCACCATTTAGGCTGATGGGCTGATGTTGTCACCTAAACACCTGAATCGCCAACTTGAACCCCAAGGGTGCGGCATGTACCCCACTCCATGAATTTCTGCGGGATGTGTCTTAGATCTTTCAAAACCAATATAGAGTCCCAGGAGGGGCAGTGGGAGAGGACAGAGCCCTTTCGAGTTCCTGGCTTGACCGTGTAGGAAGTGTGCCAGGGTGCTGGAAGGGGTACCCGGGTACCCAGACCGGGTACATGAAATTTTCTTGGCCCGAAACCCTCTGGCCTGAGGAGCCTGCAGGCAAACCAAGCTTGGGCTGCAACTGCCTGATGCCTTCCGTGACTCTGGAAACCTTCCCATGCGGGGCCATCCCCACCCACCAGGCCGCCAATTCCTGAGGGTCAAAAGCTGTAAAAGGCTAGGCAAGTGCACGTGTCCACACATGCACACATACTCCCACAGCACACAGGCACACACGTATACATACATGCACACACACTCCCACAGGACACACACACGTACACACATGCACATATACACACTGCCATAGCACACATGGACACATGTACACACATGAATGTATGCAAACTCCTGCAACACACATGCACACACATACACGCACACATATACACTCAGCACACATGCACACATGTACATACATGCACACATGTACACTTCCACAGTACACATGCACATGTACATGCACATATACACTCACATACCACACATGCACACACGTACACATACACATACACACTCCCATGGCATACACACATGTATACACATGGACACACTCCCACAGCACACATGCACACTGCCACAGTACACATGCACACATGTACACATACACAGTTTTACAGCACACATGCACACACATACACACTCTCACAGCATACATGCTCACAAGTACACACATGCACACATACTGCCAGAGCACACATGCACACACATACACACACACTCACAGCATACATGCTCACACGTACACATGCACACACATAACACTCACAGCACACATGTACACACACACTTGCAGAGCACACACATGTACGCATGTACAAACATGCACTTATACACGTGCACACAGCACACACACGCACTTACCCATGCAGCACACACATGCTCATGTTACACATGTGCATAAATGTATGCATATGCACACACAACACACACATGTCCACACATGCATGCATACACACTCCCATGGCACACACACACATCCACACATACACATACTCCCATGACACACACATCCACACCTGCACATATATACTTGCACAGTACATATACACCCACACAGCACATACATGCACACATGTACACATGCAGGGCAGACATACACACATGTGCACACATGCACACACCCATTCCTGCACTGTGCATGCATGCCCACATACACAGGCATACACAACACAATGCACATGGGCCCACACATGCACGCATACAAATTCACACATACACACTTGCATAGCACACACTTGCACATATATACACAAAAACACACAGCATACTCATACACGGCACACACAGGCACACATGTACACACATGCACACATGCTTACACTCTGCGCACATGCTTGCACTCTACACGCATACACTCATGCACACACAGACATACATGCACATCTGTGCACAACACTGTCATACACACCATCATTTGTGCACACCCAATTGTTTGCCCACCTGTGTACATGGACGCCTGTGTCCTATGTGCACATATCCATATGTACACATACATGTCTGCACATGAAGATACACATGGACACACATATGCACATAGACACACTCATGCTGTTGTATGCTCACACATCCACTTACATGTGCACCCACACATGATGTACATGTACACACACTGCTGAGGACCTCACCCAGGACCCAGGGCCCGAGGCCCCTCCAGCCCTCAGACACATTCTGTGCCTGGGTCTGGGGTTCTTGATGGCTGGCCCCAGGGTCCTGGCCGGCAAAGGGCACTCCCAGCTGTGCCAGCCACAGTGTGTGCACGGGTGTGAGAAACTGTGGCTGTGTGCAGACACACGCGTGTGGCCTGTGACCAGGGGCCACACCAGCATGCCGTGTGCCTTCTTCTGCATGTGCACCCGCTGTATCTGCATGCGTTTACATCTGCACATGCTCACACGTGTCGTCGTCTGCACTTTGCTCAGGTGATGGAGCGTGGGGCCGAGGTGGGGCAGCAGGCTGGGGCTCTCGGCTGCATTCGCTCCGCCACCGCTGTCAGAGCTCTTCCGAGTCGCCGTGGGGATTTTGTGGCATTTCCTCCTCTGGGCCGTGATCTGGTTGCCCTAGAACCTGAGCTCTGAGGCCTCGTCCCCAGGCGGGTCCTGACCCCCGCGGGCCAGCCTCACGTTCCTTCGGCCTTGTCTCGCCGGCTGACAGGCTGGCATTTCCCCGTTGTCAGGTCGACAAGCACCACGGGTTTCCTGACAGACGGAAATATCAGTCCTCAGGTACAGGACAAAGCAGGTTTAAACTTTAACGAGAGGCTTTAATGGAAATAAAATGTGAAATTCCCCTTCAAATGGAGGCGCTTCTGTTTTATCGGAGAAGTGTCCTAAATAATAAATCAACGACGTGAGTTGTGGCTCTTTTACATACATGAATATTTAAAACATGCAAATGTGGGAGACGCATTTGCCGGGAACAAAAGGAACACACACATTTAACCCCCAAAATAAATAAATAAATAAAATAAAGGGGAAGGTGTGTGGTGGCCGGATGCGGGGAAGGCAGAGGCCATGCATATTTAATGCAGCGGCTCCACCAGGCCGCGTGTGAGCGGACTTGTGGGCAAATCGCCCCCAAGTGTCACAGTGAGGTGGGCAGGGGTGCGGGCGTGTTGGGGCGGGCAGGGGTGTGGGGCGGGTCGGGGTGGGCAGAGCTGTTGGGTCCCAGCAGGGTGGACCAGGCACCCTCTGCCTTACTGTTGGCTGCTTACTGTTTGCAGATTTTAAAAGCCCCAGCCAGGCTCCTGTCCAGCCTCCGTTCCATCACTGCTCATCTCAGAACACCCGGACGCCCACCATGTATTCAGGCTTTACTGTGCACCTTCAGTGTGAGGCATTCATGCACGGGTGCAGGAACAAAGTTCCATGAACTGGCGGCTGAGAGCCGTGGGAATTCATTCTCTCCCCATGTGGAAGACGGGTTTGAAATCCAAGGCGCTCAGGGAGGGTCCTCCTTATGCCTTTCAGCCTCTGCAGGCTCTGGCTTCCGTGGACTCCTGGCCACAGGCCCCATGCTAAGCGTCCCATCACATGGCCATCTTTGCCCCGTGTGTCACGACTTCATGTTAGCGAGACGACATCTGCCAAAACCCTGTTTCTGATTAAGGGCCCATTCACAGGTACCCAGAGTCAGGACCTCAATGTGTCTTTTACGGGGGTACAATTCAACCCACGATAATGAAACAGAAACCACCTGGGGTCCTCTGAAGGGCAGGGAGCTTGAGGCCAAGCAGGACAAAGTGACCACCCGAAGACATTCAGCTGGCCTGAGGGGCTTCCTGAGAGCCGAGCCTGCAGCCAGGAGAGGGCCCTGAACCTGGGACCGCCCCTCCAGCCCCATGTCGGCAGTGGTGGGAGGGTCTGGAGCTAATATTTCCTTTCCCTCTCTTTGCATGCTAGGAACCCCGGCTCTCAGAGTCCAGGGAGAGAAGGTGCAAGACTGTGTGACATTTGGGGACACATGTTTAAAGCCTCGTCCTGCATTGTGGCGCCTTTGCTGTCGCCGTGAGGTGTGGAGATCGGTTTCCTGTGTTGGGCTCGTCCTCTTCCCGGCCTCTGGTGATATCTTCACCATGCAAGGCAGGCAACAAGACTCGTTTCTGTTCTGAAGACGTGTTCTCTGTGGCACCTAAGGGCAGGCGGGGGCGAGGAGGAGGGAGCGCGAGCAGAGCCGGACGGTGGCGGGGCCGGGGCTGCGCTCCCGCGCCTTCCCCGCTGGTGGCCTTGGGGACCCCCGAGCCTCTGACCTCCTTTTCTCATCTGAAAGTGGGTGTCATGCGGCCCCACCCCACCCGCCTCCAGCAGTTGTTGTGGGCGGCGAGCGCACCCACATTCAAGTCCTTGGCAAACAGAAGCCATTTTCTGAAATTAATGAGGCTGTTGCCGGGTCCTTCGCAGGGGTTTTCTAGAACTTTCTAGCAAGACTGAAGAAGGACAGGGTCTTTTCCGAGGCTGCCAGGTTGTCCAGCCCGCCTTATTTTGCTGCTGTTGTTCTGCTTTGTTTTGTTTTCGGCTTTTGGCAGCCTGAAGCCATGGTTTTTGGTCTGTGTCACTAGTGATCCGTGGAAAAGAAGGATAAGGAGGGGCTCCCCTGGCCCAGCCGGAAGCAGGAGCTGAGGGCTCCGGCCGTGTCATCCCCCAGGAGGGAACCTCTGCGGGCCTCTGAGCTGCCGGGGCGGACCATCATCTCCACCGCCCGACAGGCAGTGTCTGCGCAGAGGCCAGTCTTCCTCGTCTTGCTTGATTCTCACACATGGCATGAGACCCTGACGGCCCCCCAGCAGGCAGGCAGGCCTGTGGGCAGGACAGGCCTCGCTGCCACCGGGGTGACCCGTGACCTGCGCCATCTCCTCTGCTTCATTGCCCGGAACTGTGAAATCCAGGGCAGCTTTTAACGCTGGTTCCTGCGCTCACGCCCTCGGAGCCTGCACACAGCGACTCAATTATTCACCGCCTCGGGCCCTGGATGGGAGGCCGTGGAGCAGGCCATCGGGAGGGGGCTTTCTGATGTTGGTGTATTAATTTTTAAACTTACCACTTTGGTGACCAGCCTGAGTTCTGTTCCTTTTAAGCCACCAGGTAGGTGATGCCAAAGTGAGTTTGGTTTTCGAGTCTTTGTTTGTGATTGAGGATGGCTCAGGAGCGTCCTTGGACAGCAGGAGCCAGGCTCTTGAGCCAGCTAGAGTGGGGATCACCCTGGCCGGGCATCCAGGGCAGGGAGAGTCCTACTGGCATGATCATGTGTGTGTCTGGTCCCCGGAGGCCAGGCAGGAACAGGTAGAGTAAGAAGTTGTCAGTTCACAGCTGGGGAAACTGAGTCAAGCCCAGACAGAGTTCTCTCCTCAGAGTGGCTTTCTTTAAAACGTCCCCTGGGTGTCCAGGGTGAGGTGGGGGTTCTTTGCAAAGGTTTGTCCTGTCCCTGAGGTCCCTCCCTGGCACCCCTGACCGCAAGCCTGACCCTCCACCAGGCAGGGAGGCCGTTACGGGTGAACATTTCTGCAGCACCGTGAGGTCCTGTGCGCAGACGGAGGCCAAAGCCCCCGGGATGGAAGCCGCAGCAGGCCCAGACCATTCTCATTATGGCCAGCTGGACCCCCGCGAGCCCCGAGAAATCAGCACAGTAACATCATTTATTTCAGCGGCATCGGAGGAAAACGGCTTTACAATGGTGTTTTACTGCTACATGTGCACCATAAATATTTCCATAAAAACATGCATTAAAATATAAAAGTGGATTTCAAAATATCAAAAGTTGGGCGGGGGAAAACCCACAGCGAAGGCGCATTAAGGCCAGGCTCAGCCCAGCAGCTGCAGTGGGGGGTTCTCTGTGGGTGGGGGGAGCGGGGAGCAGAGCCCCTTCCCTCCCATCACTGCCCATGGGGGCAGGGAGAGCCCCTGGGGGGCACGGGACCCCTGTCTACTCTGCCTCGGCTTTTCTGAGAGGCTGTGTCCAGCGGGGAGGCTGTGCCAGCCCCATGCCCACCTGCGGGGAGCCATGCTCAGGATCTGGGGAGGAGGACGCTGAGCGCCCTGGGCCCACTGGCTAAGGGCCTGTCGGGCCTCTGCTTATAAGGCTCCCAACCCTGGCTCCCCCAGCGTCTCTGGGCTTGGCTGGAGATGGAGATCCAGCCATCTCCAGCCATGCCTGTGGGGCAGGGCTTAGGGGTCCCCCAGGCTACGTTGTTTACTCACAGGCTCTTGCCTCAGAGCCTCGGGTCCCCACATGAGAGAGTGGTGAGGGACAAGGATGCTTTTGTCCTAGCGTCGTACATCCCTGCCAGGCCCCGTTCCCTGTGCTCCACACATCTGAACTCATCTCACAGCCGCACTGCACGGGAGGCAGGCACAGAGACGTCAAGCTGCTTGCCCAGGTCACACAGCCAGGAAGTGAGGCGGTGGGGATTTGAACCTGGGCTTCCCGCTCCACAGCCCGAAGGTCTCGGAGGTCCCTGTTACTGGCAAAGGGGCCCCAGGCTCCCAGCTCTCACTCCACTGGGATCTCTTGGTCTCTCTGACCTCCCCTGAGGCTCCTGCGGCAGACCCGAGACATGCACCCACCCTGGCTGGGCCCATGGTCCCCGCCCAGGACCCAGGACCTTGGCGGCTGCATCTGGCTGTTCTGGAGGCTCTGGTAGCTGACCCTTGCAGCTGCAGCACCCACCGGTGCCCCCTCACTCAGCTGTAAGCAGGGGAAGCCGGCCCACCCACGGCAACCCACATGCCTCCCGCGTCCGAGAGACCCTCACCTGCTCCCCACCGCCACCCTGAGCCACTCCCCACCCCCGCTGACCCCGAGGACGCAGCCTTTCCCGCCTCCTCCCAGCGCTGGCTGGTGGGTCCCAGCGTGGGTCTCTTGCCGCCTTCTGCCCGGTTCTGGGGCTCCTGTCCTCCCCCCTGAGAACTTTCCCTGCAGTTTCTGGAAGTGGGCCCTGGGGACACTGGTCACATGTTTATCTGAGGGAGGGGCTGGTGGAGGAGGAGGATGTCAGAGCCCCCACCCTGGCCTCACCCACCCGGGGCCCATCTCTGGCCTCCAAGAGCTGAGGTCAGTTTCCGTGCTGGAGCCGGGGTGGAAGTAGGTGGTCTGGCTTCAGAGGCTGACGCCCAGCCCAGGGTCCTGTGGGAGACGGGAGCCGCTGAGGGGTGGACCCAGGCAGTGCTGCCCATGGCACGTGCCGACGTCACCACAGCTTTTCTGGAATGAGAGACTATTTTAAAATCCCTTCTCAATAGAAAGAACAGAATGAGGAGTAGAAGGTGGGGTCCCACCATGGCCCACTGTCCTGGGTGCTATGTGCTGAGTGGATGGCTTCGGCTACTCTCCCCTCGAAGCTGTGGGACCTGTGTCCCAGCTCCTTGCAGGTGAGGGGCTCCCAGCTGCAGTGCCTCGGGGGAGGTACAGGGGCAAAGCCAGCTCTGCAGGAGGGCGGCCGCCTCTGTCCGTCTGTCCGTCCAGCGTCCAGATCTGCAGGAGGGCGGCCGCCTCTGTCCGTCTGTCTGTCCAGCGTCCAGCTCTGCAGGAGGGCGGCCGCCTCTGTCCGTCTGTCTGTCCAGCGTCCAGCTCTGCAGGAGGATGGCCGCCTCTGTCCGTCTGTCTGTCCAGCGTCCAGCTCTGCAGGAGGGTGGCTGCTCCTGTCTGTTGGTCCAGCTCTGCAGGAAGGCAGCCGCCCTTGTCTGTCCGTCTGTCTGTCCAGATCTGCAGGAAGGCAGCCACCCCTGTCCATCTGTCTGGCCAGCTCTGCAGGAAGGCAGCTGCCCTGTCTGTCCATCCGGGCTGTAGGGCCGAGCTGAGCGCCCAGGAAGCCTTGGCGCCGAGCCCCCTGGTGGTGGGTGGCTGCCACGGCGGCCGCCTGCTCTATCCTGGGCATGGCTGCCAGCCCAGGTCCATCCCCGCCCGTCCTTCTGGGGTCTGCCTTCCCTGGGGTCCCACAAGCACTGAGACTGGGACTGGGGATCTGAGTATACAGCCCCCCCATGGGGGTCCAGGCAGGGTGGCCAGGTCGAGCATCTAACGATTCATTAAATTTGAATTCAGGTCAGTGAGGAATAATATTTGGGTCTAGGTACAGCCCACGCAATATGGCCGACATATTTACACTCACAGTTTTGTCGCTGTTGGTGTGAAATTCAGAGATAACCGGGAACGCAGCATTTTTCCTGGCATCGCTAGCAGTGAGTGTGTATGTAAAATAAAGAGTCTGGAACCCGCATGGGAGACTCAGCAGCCAGAACCCCGCCTGGAGTCCACCCCTCAGGGCTCAGCTGGAAGGCTACTGAGTCAGCATTGTCATCAAAAACACCTTTATCGACCTATTATCCGCATGCTGTACGATTCAGCCATTTGAAGTGTACAGTTTCATGGTTTTTAGTAAATTCAGATCTATGCACAACCATGACCACAAACAGTATGACATTTCATCACCTACAGAAGAACCTCATATGCTTCAACCGTGAGTGCAGACCTCCCCGAGCCCTGCCCAGGCCCTGGTGGCCTTTAACCTGCGTTGTGTGTGCAAGGTTTGTGTGGACCCTGGAATCCCACAGGGGAGGAGGGCGCACCGTGCAGCCCACCCGATGCTGAGTCTGGGGTGGTCAGCCCTCGCTCCATTCTTTATGCCATGGCATGGGGACCCCTCTGTGGTGCCTGTCAGTGGCAGGGGCAGCTTAGCATGTCCCTAAATTCTTCCCTCCAGCCAGGTGTCTGTATTTCTTTTTCTTTTCTTTTTTTGTGACAGAGTCTCTCTCTGTCGCTCAAGCTGGACTGCAGAGGTGTGATCTTGGCACCTCTATAGACTATAGAAGTCTATAATTTATAGACTTCTCCCATGTGCTTTTGTGGGGCATTTCATGGTAAGACTTGTCATCAACAGAGTTCTGGGAATACATCTAGATTTTAAATGCTCTGATGGCGCGATCTCACCCAGACATCTTGTTTTCTTTTTTTATTACGGGGTGGTCAAGGAGCTAAATTTCTTTCCAGTGAAAACACCCCTGACCCCTCACCCCACCCTGCCGTGGGTGAGACTAGCTTCATGGAACCTCATTTCCTGGTGGAATCCCAAGTGTGAGGTGAGGAATTCCGCAGGACTCTCAGCCTGCCGGGGTTCCCAGGCGAGGCACGCTGACTTGGGGTGAGGCCTGAGCTACTGTTCCCGGGGGACTCTGGAGGTGGCCCGGGAAGCCAGGCTCCATGGCCCCTTGAAGCCTCCCCGGGGGGTGTGGGAAAGGGGAACCGCTGATGCCCTCAGGTTGCTGGGGTCTCGGAGAAGAGGGAATTGATTCTGAGGATTTCAGCAGCTGTGGGTGGCATGAAGTCTGGTCCTCAGACGGTGCGCAGGGCTTCCGTTTGGGATATTTTCTCTGCTGGGAAGAGTTAGGTGAAGGGGCTGGCTGGTCCCCAGCATGAGGTGGCCTAGGAGAAGCCCTCCCTTTCAGGGGCAGTGGGATATCCTGGTATATTACAGGTGGTGCCTGGCAGGGACCCAGGTACCAAGGACACAGGGCTGAGGCCACCGCTGAGCTGGGCTGGGCTGGGCTGGGCTGAGTGATCGGGGTGGGCGGAGCTGGGCTGCGTGTTGTTGGGGGTGAGCGGAACTGAGCTGGGCTGGGGTGAGTGTTATCGGGTGAGGGTGGTGGGGTTGGGGGGTTTGGGGGGATGGGAGTTGGGGGGTTGGGGGATTAGGGAGGTGGGGGCCTGGGGGTGGGGATGGTGGGGGTGGGCATGGTAGGGAGTGAGGCTTTTTGACCCCTGGGCAGCAGCTCTTTTTCCTGCCCATCCCCCATAGATAGGAGAGTTGGTTCTCCTGTCTTGGGGTGACCGGGTGTTCATGATCCTGTCTCTTCCCATGGAGAGTCAAGCTTTGCAGGGCATTGCGCTACTTTAGCCTGTCACAGAGAGAATCCAAGTTAGAATGGGAAATCCACCACGAGAAATTTCATCAACTGACTTCAAGTGAAAGGCAGAGAAAAGTGGCCCAGGATCCAACCTGAGAGCGTCCATCATGCTTCAGTGCCTGTCCAAGGAGTCACTGGGGCCGGGTGCGAATCCAGAGCTGATGTCTGGGCCGGGTGGGAATCCAGGGCTGACGTCTGGGGCCGGATGGGAATCCAGGGCTGACGTCTGGGGCCAGGTGCAAATCCAGGGCTGACGTCCCGGCCGGGTGTGAATCCAGGGCTGATGTCCAGGCTGGGTGCGAATCCATGGCTGACGTCTGGGCCGGGTTCGGATCCAGGGCTGATGTCTGGGGCTGGGTGCGAATCCAGGGCTGATGTCCGAGCCGGGTTCGAATTCAGGGCTGACGTCCTGGCCGGGTGGGAATCCAGGGTTGACGTCTGGGCCGGGTGCGAATCCAGGGCTGACGTTGGGGCCCAGTGAGAATCCAGGGCTGATGTCCCGGCCCATCCAGCACTGAGCCGGCGAGCTCTCAGTCCTTCCTAAGGGAGGTGCCAGCATGCAGAAACGCAGGTACCCGTGACTCTGTGTGTCGCTGCCCTTTGTACGGAAGGGTCTCGTCCAGAGTGTGGAAAGAAAGAGAGGGAAAAATGTCACTCTGTTTTCGAGCCAAACCGGCACTTGGGTCCAGTGATCCCAACTGGCTGTCTGCCGGCACCATCCTTTGGCCGTGGGGCCCAGTTGCCGTCCTGGTGAGAGAGATGACCAGGTGTCGCCGAGCAACCTCCGCTCACCCGGTGTCAGAGCGATTCGCCACGCTGCGTAAAACCTCTCAGGGCTGTTACGTTTCCCAGATTGCTTTACAGCAAAATGCGGTGTCAATGTTATGCTTTGAAACGCTGAAGAAACAACCGTCTATAGCGTCTGATCTTTATGGTTTGGAAGACCAAACACTCCACTGAGGTTGTGGCCAAATCGGTGCTTCAGATCCAGGAGAAACCCATCGCACTACACCCGGAGAGACCATCCTGGGAGGAAGGCGTCCAAATCACTCCAAGATGTTTCGGGCTCACGTCTCCCGCTCGCTACGGAAACGCATTCATGTTCTTGGGCGTGGAGTCAAAACACACAGAAAGGGGATATTTTTAGTCAAGCACATTTGGAATAAAACTGCCCGTGCTGATGCCTGAGGAGGGCGTGGAGATGGGCTGGCCTCCCGGACGCAGTGCAGCCCTGGTCTCTGCCTCTAAGTGCAGCAGTCTTGTGCCCCGGGGTGGGGTGTGCAGACCCGGCAGGAACTCGGGGTGTGAGCCGAGACCACCCCAGCATGGTATATACAGGCAATGCGCTCAGCCAAGGGCGGGGAATGGGGGGACTGGGGACCTGCCTTGCCACCTTGCTTGCTGGGTGCCTGGGAGAGAGGCTCTGGCGTGGCATGTGGGGTTGCCCACTCGCTCCTGGGGTATGCGTGGCCCTGGGGAGTATGTGCACTGCTGTGTGAGCACTGCCAGCTCCTACGCCACACGGAGCACAGCGGGGCCTCCCCAGGTGGGGCCGGGATGAGGAGAAGCGTGTGCGCCGGGGGGCTCCCAGCTGGACCGTCCCTCAAATGCAGTGACTTTGTAGAGCAGCCTGTAAGACGGACCGAGCTTCCACTCATGAACAAGCAAACATGGCATGAAAATCACGGAGAGAGCAGAGATGCAGGCCGCAAGCCGTGCTCAAGGACCCACTGCTGTCTTAATTGCTGCGCTAATTAATTTCAGCCAGGCTGCGGAGACTGCAGGCAGATACAAAAGCTCCACTTGCTGGATCCAAGCGAGCATTGCTGCCTCCACCGGGATGCGGGGAACGGCGCAGAGCGATTCTGAGCTCCCACTCGTCACCACTGCTCAGAGTCGCCATCTGTTCCTCTAAACCAGTAACACCTTTGGGGCTGGAGTGTGGCTCAGAGCAGGAGTCTGGCCTCGTGTGAGATACCCAGAGCCTCTGCGGCGCAGGACTGCTGCCTGGGCCGCTCCACGCCGTGGCCACCAGTGTGACTTCTCCCGGGCCCCGCAGAGGCCGAGGGGGTCGCAAGGTCCTTAGGCCCCTCCCACTGCAGAGCTGGTGGGGTGACTTCACACCCCACCAAGGTGACCTGGATGGCCCCCAGCTGGCCCATGGATGTGCCCTGCACCTGTGCCGTGGTCACTGTCACATGGCTGGTAGTTGGCAGCCTGGGTGGAAGTCCCAGTATGAGCTTTGTTCTCCAACCCACGTGGGTTGGCAGTGTGGGAGGGGCCCAGCGTCATGCTGGGCTGGACACTGGGGAAACATGGCAGTGAAATGCAGAAAGGAGGTCCCCCTCGCCCTGGAGAGAGAGTGTGGAATGCCCTGAGGCTGGGCTTCCAGTCAAATGCGAATTCAGACAAACCACAGTAATTCTTAGTGCAAGCATGTGTATTATTTGGCTCAGCTGCCGAAACAAATACCACAGCCCGGGAGGCTTCAATGGCAGGAAGTTTCTCTCCCACGGTCCTGGAGGTTGGAAGCCCAAGGTCAAGGTGTTGGCAGGGCTGGCTCCTTCGGAGGCCTCTTCCTGGGCGTGTAGATGCCGCCTTCTCCCCATGTCCTCGTGTGGCCGTCCCTTTGTGTGTGTCTGTGTCCTCATCCCTCTTGCTATGAGGACACCAGTCCTGTTGGGTTGGGGCCTGCCCTGCTGACTTCACTTCTAACTCCCTCTTTACAGACCATATCTATAAATATAATCTAATTCAATTCACTGCTTACCTAACGTTCAAACATAACCACACACCCTGGATTTTTCTTTGCTAAATCCTCCCACCCTTCCCATGGAGCCTGTGTCTGGGGCAACCCCTTGGCTCCCCATGGAGGCCACCCCAAGATGTAGTTATGCCCCAAGGGGAGTGAGGGCTTGGACCCTGAAACCCCTCAGCTGCGTGAGGCCAGATAGAACTTACCTGGGGGTGGGAGTGGTTGAATCCCTTAATCTGGGAGGAGCTGTGGTGGAAAAGGAAAGGAGCAGCTCCGTAGGCTGCCTCAACCACACACCCAGATGTGTGCACACACACATGCATGCACACATGTGTACACACATGCACGAGCACACAAGCACACATGGACACATGCTAACACACATACATGCACACATGTGTATGCATATACACATGAACACACACATGTGCACACACATGCATGCACATACACATACACACACATGCACAGACACATACATGAATGCACATCACACACATGTACCCACACATGTGCAGGCACACACATGCACACACTCATGTTCACACAGGCACATGTGCATGTGCAAACATGCATACACATGCACATACACAAATGCACACACGTGCATACACCCATATGCACACACACACGTGCATACAGGTCCCAGCATATGGGCTTCTTCTGTGTGCAGGCACGAGGGTCGGGTGTCGGCCCAGGGGTTCGTGGAGGCGCTGAGTGGCTACGGCCCTGAGGAGCTGCGGCTCACACAGGTCAGATTTCGGATGATGACGGGGGAAATGAGACCCAGGCCAGCCTCTGTTACAGTTTAAGAAAACACGAGGCGCCCTTCTCTAGTTCAAAAGGCAGGGAGAGGCCGACCCAGGAGCTGGGGGGCCGGGCGAGCTTCCAGTCCAACTTCATCTCCGGATGCCCCGGGAACCTGCCTGGTGTAGGCTGGGGTGGGGGCAATGTGGAGACAGGACCCCGGAACATAGGGCGGCTGTGCACAGGGGCGGGGTGGCTGCGGTCACATGGCATCCCCCATGAAGGGGCCTGGACGGCCGGGCTGCATGCGGTGTGAGTCGCGTGTGGATAGGCTGCAGGGCCGCCACCCCCACCCAGCGCCAGCCAGGAGGTTGGGAAGTGTTCACGCCAGGAGCAGCTTTCAGCTGAAAAACCCCCAGTTTATTAACTCTGCTCCAGAAGCCAGGGCGTCTGTTATTTATGCTACTTTGATCTGGAAAGCTGTTTGTTTACCTTTTATGACGTTATAAATCCCCTTTAAGCAGGCGTGATATTTTTATGATGCCCAATGAGGGTCCTCCCGTGCCGCGAGGGAGGCGCGGGGGCCTTTACAGCTCTGCTACCGGTGTCTTCCCTCCCGGGGTGCGTTTCTGTTCATCATCTGGACACATGCGGCTAGCAGATGTGCTTCCTGCACAACATCTGGGGTGAGGCTGCGCTGGCTCTGGCGCGGTGCAGCCTCACTGTGCGGGGAACCCTGCGGCTCAGGGGCAGCCCCTGTGCAGGTCTGGAGGGACCTTGGCCACCTGCTTGGCTCCTACGTGGGCCTGGGAGGGGACGGGGCTGGCTTTGGGCTCCTGCACAGGTCCGAGGTGGGAAGCGTATATGGCCATCGGGCTTCTGTGCGCGGGGCTGGGGTGGTCCATTCGGCTCTTGTGCAGGCGTAGAGTGGGGACATCAGTCACATCCATGTAGCTTTTGGCTCCAGCTCAAGGGTCCACCCTGGGACTCTTCGGGAAGCAGAGATGCAGCAGGGCAGGGGTGGGCGGCTGACCCTTCCTGGCAGCGTGGGCGCCGGGAGCAGGGCCCACAGGCCGCAGCCACGCTTGCTCTGGTCTTTGCTCAGCAGACGTTTGAGCAAGCTGCTCTGTCAGGTCAGCGCTAGGGGCTGGGGCGTAGCGGTGCACAGGTCGCGTGCACCCTGGCCTTCTGGAAGGTGCAAACAGTGTGAGGCTCATGGAGCAGCCCCAGGACGGGTGATGCCGATCTGAGGACCGGGCCAGACCTCACGGAGAAAGAGGGGACATGGACAGGGCTGGGACTGGAAGAGCGAGTGGCCACTGTCCAGGCATGGGCAGAGCATAGTGAACATGCTTGAGTGTGAAGGGCACGGAGGGTCTGGGGAGGCAAAGGGCCCTGAGGCTGGGATGTAGGGCAGGGGGAGTGGGGGGGGCATCCCCCCGGTCTTGGTGGATGTGGCGGGGGAGCGAGGGAGGGGCAGCCCCCCGTCTTGGTGGATGTGAGGCAGGGGGAGCAATGGAGGGGCAGTCCCCCCAGTCTTGGTGGATGTGGGGCGGGGGGAGCAATGGAGGGGCAGTCCCCCCGGTCTTGGTGGAAAGGCCTGGACTTCATTCTGTCCACTGCTGCCAGGTGCAGTGAGGCGTCACTGTGGCTCCTGCCTGTCCCTGAGTCCGCCTCACCCCAGGCAAAAAGCCTTGTTCCCTCTTGGTGACCTGGGCACCTGGACAGCCGTTTGGGCATAGGCATCTATGCCCAAATAACCAAATTTGTCTGGACTTTCAGACTTGTCTGTGCCTTTCTCTCCCTGGGGGTTGAGTGTGGGTCTCCATCATCTCTGGACACTCCTCAGCCCAAAGATGCGGTGTGCCATGGAGGAGCCCCGGAGAAAGCTCTGCACTGCATAACTCCCGCTAGGAGCAGAAGAGAGGCCCAGTGAGGCGGGTGTCCCCTCAGACACAGTGGAGTGTGCACCTTCATGCAGCCACAGCAGGCTACGGACAGGCTGGAGGGGACGAGCACAGGGTACAGCTCAGAGTATCAGGGACAGGGACCGGGGGACGAGGGATGGAGACCAGGGACACGGGATAGAGACCAGGAGACACAGGACACTGGCCACAGACAGGACAGGGACACAGGATCCAAGACAGGGACTGAGGACACAGGCCACGGGTGAGGGGACACAGGATAGGGACCAGAGGACACAGCCCCAAGGAGACAGGCGGCAGTGTCCTGGTGGAGCTTGCTGGCTGTTGGGACACAGTCAACCGGCAGCTTCCACGGCGTCAGTTTCCTCATCTAATGCCCACCCACTGCAAGGAAGGTGCTGGAGTTGCCCTTTGCAGAAGAGGAGACTGAGGCACAGAGCCCAGTGTCGCGCCCAGCAGCTGTAGGTGCGGGAACTCCCCTCTCTCTGTGCACCGTGCTGCAGACCCCAACGCCTAGAGCTCCCCGAGGCCCACTCTGCGCTTGCATTCATTTGTCACAGGCGTGGCACCGCCCGCACACCTCACAGGCGTCCTTGCCTTTGACAACCACTGCCCTCCCTCCAGGGACCTGGCTCAGAGCTGAGCCCCAGGCTGGGATGGAAGGGAATGCAGGGGTCTCTGTGTGGTGGGGCCCACGAGGCCAGCTCTCTGGGGCACACCCTTGCCCACCCCTGCATTTCCCCAGACTGCCCCTGCCCTCTGCAGCCTTGGGGGTTCAGGCGACAGGGGAGAGGACCTGGGAGAGGCCTGCTGTGCGCTTCGACTGCCACACCCCAGCCTGAGGGCCTCAGAAGGCCTCTGCTTCCCTGAGGCTCAGCGTCCTCCTACACTGAGCGGCGGCTTGCGGGGTGATGAGGATAAAATGGGTGAAAAATGAAGCCAGGCAGAGAGCAGAGGGTGCCGGGGGAAGGCGAGGAGGGCCAGTTCCCTTCCTTCCATCCCGTCATCTGCCTCTAGATACAGAAATCCCCGGCTCCACGTAGAGCTTGCCCCTCTGGGAGCAGGGGTGGGCCATGTTGGGGACGTGATCTGCACAGAGGTGGAGAAAGCTCCAGAGAGGCCACTTGAAACGCAGAAGCCCCTCGGAAGCTCAAGTAGGGGTGGTGTCCTCCTCCTCCCTCGAGCAGGACTGGGGTCCTGGCCCCGTTTATGGTTTCTCTGTGCCTCGGAGACCGTGCTCTGCACATGACCTTCGGGAGGGAGGTTAAGCCGCGGCAGGCCTGGGAGAGCACTCTCTTCATCTTTGATGCCTGAAGATTTTCAGGTAGAAAACAAGGATCAACCTAATACGGAGCGTAATGAAAGAAAGTTACGGCTGGGGCGACACATCTGCACCTGTGATCTCGGCTCCCAGCCGCGCCTGCACACACTCATTACACATGGCCTGCCCGGGCCAGCCGGCTCTAACATGTCCTCAGCTTTCAGGAAACCAGAGCCTCCGATTAAGTATCGGATGAGTTGCTAATGTTGGAAAAAAAGCGAAAAACATGCTTGGGGGCTCTGTTTTATGGCCGCACTTGGAAGTCGGAATCTGCAATCGTAACCCAATGCGGGCCGTGCCAATGTGTTTTCGGTATTGTCGGGATAATTGAAAGTCCAGACAAATTTGGCTATTAGGGCTTGGAGCAGTGGAATCCCACGGTGGCCCCTGGTGGGATGAGCTCGCCGAGGCTGGCTCAGGCCCTGCGCCCACCAGGGTCTTTGGGAGCAGCTGTCAGGTTTTCAGGGTGGGGATGGGGGGCTGTCACCGGGACCTCTTGGATTGAAAGGCAGCTGGTCCTGGGCCTCTCATCCGGCCCTGAGCCCTTCTTGGCCACTGATGTGGAAAGTGGGGCACCTTGCAGGGTGAGCAGAGCCGTGCGTGCCTCGGGGGGTGCCCTCGGCTGTGTCAACGGTAGAATCGCGTCCTCCAAGATGCACATGTTGAAGTCCTAACCCCCAAAATCTTGAAATGTGACCGTATTTGGAAACAGGCTGATGGCAGATGGTCAAGTTCAGATGCGGCCATCAGGGTGGGCCCTACCCCGAGGTGACTGGTGTCCTGTGAACGGAGGAACCTCCGCACAGAAGGAGACACTCGGGGAGCTGTGACGGTGAAGGCAGGGACTGGCCAGGAATCATGGGCCGGAGGCTGAGAGGAGGTTCTCTCAGCCTTGGAGAGGCCTCCCTGGAGCACGTGGGCCTCCGGCCTTCAGACCCCCACACTGCGGGAGGGGCTTTCGGCTGATTAATCCCCCGTCTGTGGGGCCCTACGGTGGCCTTGCTCGGTGCCTGCCCTGAGCACCCACTGCAGAGCCTCTGGGCGTGTTTGGGACCTGCTTTGGGGGAAGTGCCCCACACCTGGGGTACTGGGAGTGCCTGGCATGGCCGGCGAGTTTGCCCTGCTCCAGGCGCCTGGCAGCCACGTGGCTCAGGACCCTGCTTTTGTCTTGAGTGGGCCCCACCCCCACCCGTCAACCTGCAGCCTCCAGGCAGGAGGGCCAGGAAACATCCCACTTTGTAGAAAGAGAAACGCTCTTGGAAAGGTGAACGGGGGTGCCCTGTGCCCTCCAGACCCACCAAGCACCCTCCACCTGCCCGAGGGTGGCCCTCAGGCCCCATGAAGTAGCCTTCCCCTGCGGCTTCTGTGTCTGTCTAGGGGGCTGTGGATCAGACAACAGAAGAGGCTGGGGAAGCCCCAGGCGGCAGGTCTGTGGCCCCAGGTCCTCTCTGCCATACCCACACGGGCCCCCGCTTCTCCCTGCTGCACACACAGGTGGCTGCGGTCTCCGGGCCTCCCTGGGGGCCTCTGCCGTAGTCTCCTGCGCTTCTCCCGGCTCTGGCCTTTCTTGAAGGCACTCATGGGAGGAGCCCTGAGGCCCGGACTCACTGGCCCCTGCTCATCCTGCCCCTGCCCAGCCTCTGCCAGTAACCCTTGGGTGGCCTTTTCCCGCCACTGCAGAGACCCCCACCTACTCCCTGGGCTGCAAACCCAGGCTGGGGTTATTCGGGACTAGTATTTTGCCTCCTTTTACTCCACACTTTGTCCTGGGGCCTGGGCTGTACGGACAGACGAGTGACTAGAATTTGGGGGTGATGAGCTGATGGGGTCTCCAGACTCTCCCTCCTCCCCAGTCCTCATCCCCACGTGGGTGATGGGCGGGAACTCGCGGCAGGGAGGTGTGATGGTGATGAGACTGCAGACTCAAAGCAGCACACTCTTGGCCGAGACCCGGGCCAGGACAGGTGTGTGTACACATGTACACAGCAGCCCTCTTGCGCCGGCTGTTGGGCAGGTTCGGGTGCAGGGAGCGGGAGAGGGAGACGGACCCGCCCCGCTGGGGCTGCCCCACTCCCCACAGGGCCACGGCGGCCTGGGTCCTGGCAGACCCTCTGTGCCATCGGCCGTGGGGCAGGTGAGGACAGAGGGACGGAGGAGGCCTGGGTCGCCCACAGTCCAGAAGAGTCTGGATCGCAGGAAAGAGAGGGTGAGTCAGCGGATGGGAAGGAACGCCGCCAGCAGGCCCAAGGCGGACTTCGACTCCGAGGAGGCGTCGGGAACCGGGACCCGCCACGGGCACGGGCACCCGAGAGCCACCGGATGGCGCTCTTCTCAGCCAGAGCCGGGCGAGGGACCTGCCCGCTGTCCCCGCCACCTCGACCGACAGTCTGGCTCCCCCCACCCCGGACTCCAGACGTCACCTCGGGGCTTAGGAAGGAGAGAGGCCAGTCCTGAATGGACTGACCTACGGGTGTCGGGGGGTGAAGAGCTGCAGTCTCCGCAGCCCAGCAGAAGCGCAGATGGCTGCCTGGAGCTCAGGAGGAGACGCAGCCGCCAGGAGCGTGTTGAGGGGAGGCAGGAACCCTCCTCTTTCCCCTGGAATCTGCGCCAACATCTCCCTCGCTCTCGAGTTCACGCCCCGGGAAGTGTTCACGCAGGAGGGCGCACCTGGCCCACGCGCTTTTACAATCAGCCATTCTCTGTACACCTAGGCCAGGGAATTCCAGAGAGGGCCGGGAGGCCGGGCAGAGGCGGGGGTCTTGCGGGTGGGCAGGCGCCTCGTATTTGTGTAGGAGGTGAGGGGTGAGACCTCCTTTGGAAAACAGGCCAGGCGAGTCCACGTGTGTTCCTGTCGGGTCCTTGCCACAGACCGGGCCTCCTGGCCTCCCGCAGCCACTGTGGGGTAAATCCCTACCAGCATGTCCACAGGGCCGGCCCCTCCTGGGCGTGAATCGGACCTTTATGCGCGGCAGCCTCGCCTGGGAGATTCATGGCCCTGGCGCCCTTCGACTCTGGGGTATGAATAGCGGCCCTTAGCCTTTTCCCTCTCATTCAATTCATCATTTTTGCCCTCTTTCAACACCAGGTACGGGCTGGCGATACTGGAATGTGTTCTGCCCAGCAACGCCCGTGCCATGGGAAGTCTGCAGATGAGAGGCAGGAAGGCCGGGCCCTGCCCAGTCCGGGAGGCCAAGCCAAGTGCGGCTCCCTTCGAGGGAACTCGTGGAGGAGAGGCGGCGGCCTCCGGAGAGGCTCAGCCCCAGCAGCCAGGCAGGGCCCCGCTCAGCGTCTTGGGTCTTAGACAGCAAAGCCTCACAAAGCCAGACTCCTGGTTAGTGACATCCTTGTCCTCCTGGCTCCTTCGGGCCACACCCTCTGTGGTCATGGAGCAGGTCGTCTCAGGGGCTTTACTCACATCCCCCTGGTTTCAATGATTTTGCTGGTTTTGGCTTTAAGAAGGGCAGAGTCTCCTGTCCGTCACTAAAAAGTGGACAAAGGGGAAAAGCCTGGTCTCCCCGTGTTTGGCTGCAGCAGGGAAGGTTCTGGGGCCTGCCTTCTGGGCAGAAGCCGGAGGTCAGGCTGAGGCCCCAGCAGGGGCACTGAGCACAGTGCCTTTCCCAACGCCACTGGACTTTAACGTTGTGCTGATGGCACCGTGTGACGAAGACTGACATCAGTTCTTTGTATTGTCATTCTGCCATTTCTGCCCATTTCCTGACACCCTAGTCAGCCCCTGTGGGCAGGCTGAACACACATGTATCTGTACTTACACATGCCCACAGGCACACACATGCACACGTGCACACAAAAGCCCCCCCATGTGCACACACACACAGATAAGCACACTCATGCAGGTACACACACCCACACCCACATGTACATACACATATGTGCACACACAAACATGCACACACAAGCCTCCACACATACAGACACAGAGACACGCACATTCGTGCATGTACACCCATGCATGCATGTACAGGTACATGTGTGTACAAACATGCACACACAAGGCCCCACACACGTGCACACACACAGACAAGCACACCCATGCATATACACACATACACATGTTTGCACACACACACCCAAGCCCCCACACATGTGCACACACAGAGAAGCACACTCATGCATGTACACACACATCCATGGACGCATGTACACACATACACATGTACACATACATCCATGGACACATGTACACACATACACATATACACACAAATGTGCACTTGTGTGTGCGCACACTCGCTCCTTCAGCAGGAGGACCAGCCTCTGCTAGAGCGGATGCTGTTGCTATGGACGGAAGGAAATTGGTAAGAACTCCAGGAGTGGAGGAGCCAGACACACTTAGGGGCTGGGGGGTCAGTCCTCCAAGGGGCTGTGGGAGACCTGTGGACACCCGCCCAAAGGCTCTGCTTGGGCAGCTGCACCCCTCCCAAGCCCAGCCACGGTCCCCACAGACCCTCAGCCTCACCATGAGCCCTGCTGAGGTCAGGTGTTCCGGGGAGCCGCCATGTGGGGTGGGGCTGCTGGCAGGGCTGATGCTCCCGTGAGGATCTTGCTGTGCCCCTGAATGCCCAGCATGGCACCAGCTCTCCTGTGGCATCCGTTGCTGTGCTGCAGAGCCCGTGAGTGTGACCACAGCTCTCCAGGGCCCTGTGCAGAGGTGCCAAGGCTGGCTTGCCATGGCCTTTTGGTGTCAGGGGTTGGATCCTGGCTGGATGTCCTGGGGACCTGTGTCTAGGTTGGAAGGTGGAGGGGTGGCCCATATGGGCCTGAAAGTGAGGACAGGTCAGACTCAAATTGTCCTGAGATTTGGGGGGATGGGTCCCTTGCTGAGAGGAGACCAGGATGCCATGAACCCTGGCCTCTGTGTGTCCACACCCTCCTTTGGTGTCAGCCAGGGTGGTAGAATTTCCTCCTGCCGCAGGCTCGCTTCTTGCAGGGCTCAAGCCCTGTTGCAGGCTGAGCAGCTCCTCCAGGTTGAGGAGCAGAGGGAGACTGCACAGGCACTGCCCTGGGCTGCACGCGGAGGGAGAGCACTGGGCAGACGTGCTCGAGTGTGCCTGGCCTTGCAGCCTGGCCCGTGACTAGTGTCCCCGTCCATCCCCACAGAGCCCGACTGCCGTCAGAGGGGTGGGCCGCACATGCTGCACACGGTGGAGCCAAGGTCACCTCTGCTGCAGGCTCACATAGAGGCTTCCAAGAAGGGGCAGAAAGGAACCTCTGCCATCAGCGGTGCTCACGGTGAGGCCGAGGGCATGTGGGGACCATGGCTGGGCTTGGGAGGGGTGCAGTTACCCAGGCAGAAGCCAGTTTCCCTGGCTTCCTGCAGGCTGTGGCCTGGCCGCTGGTGTCTTGGGAAGGCCCCCACCTTACACAGAGGTCCCCAGATCACTCTCTGGAGTTTACATTGGAGCTTGAGCCAACGTACGCTCCGAGTCAGATGGCAGGGCTGTGTCCTAGGCAGCGAGGGAGGAGTGTTCATTTCAAGGGCTGAAATCTGAAATCGGGGCCTGCACTAAGTTCTCAGCCATGTGGAAGGTGGGCTTGGGGTCAGAGGCAGGTCTCACTCTGCGCCTCAGCGGCTGTCCCTGGGCCGTTTGAGCCTTTTGTCTGCTGACACCCTGCATGGAGGGTGTGTCCCAGTTCCCCACTTTCCTCTTTGTCCGGAGGCGTCGCTGGCAGCAGCAGCTCCCAAATGGTGGATGGAAATCAGTTTATTTTCCAGCATCCCTGCCTCACTGAGGACGCAGTTCTGAGCACCTCCAGGTGGGGACAGCTCAGGATCACTAGAGAGGTCTTGGCCCACAAGGAAATGTGCGAGGCCACCCACCCCCGAGGTGCGTGTACTAACGGGGACTCTGCAGCCACCCTGAAATGAAGAACAAGTCCATGTGTTTCCACTTCCTTCTTTTTCCAATTAAAGTTTATTTCCTATCAGAATTACACTTGTCAATATTTTGTCAAAGTGATATATGTGTATAGTTCAGGGCTTAACAGGAATACAGACAATTTCAAAGATGAAAACCTTTCAAAAGTTTACCTCCTGTGAACCTTTTCTCAGAAAGCTACTGGAGGATGTATCCCAGCAAATCAAGGGCATAAACCAAAGGCAAAATCAGGGCATGGAAAAGGTTCCTTAAGAAAGAAAAGTAGGTGACCTCTCACTTCTCACTGATCCTCTGATTTCTGCCCCAGAAGCAGCCATTTTCAGTGGTTTCAGAGTTTTATCTGTAACTTATATGACATGTAGTGTTTAAATTTTAAGGAATTTCTATTGACTGCTGTTGAAGAGCAGACATTTAACCTTTGTAACACACACTTGCTGATTCAGTTAGTATACAACCTTTTATTACATCAGTTTTCTGAGCCTTTGTTCTTATGAATGCATGGATAACATTCATTTTCTTTCTTAAGGAAACTTGTTCTTGGCCTGCATTAACAATTGCCTTATATTTTCATTTGCATCAGTTTCTAGAAAATGTCTCTGGAAATGGACTTTAGGGTTCTGTTTGTTTAATTTACTTATTTTTCTTGGAGGCATCTGTTTTTTCTCCATGATGTTCTGGTCTTTTCCTTGTTCTTATGCTAATCAGGATACATGAGGGAATGAAAGGGGTATTATTAAGCATTAAGAATTCCACTGAGAAACTGGCAGGAATCAGGACTGACTGTCACCCCATCTATAGCCCACCAGGGCAGTGGCTGTCCTGGGGCTTGCTTTTGCCATCACCCTGGGGGTTCCTCAGCTTTTCAGGTTTGCATTTCCTTTGTCCTGGTTTCTCCTTTGCGTTATGCCCTTGATTTTCTGGGGTACTTCCTTCAGTAGCTTTCTGAGAAAAGGCTCATGGGAGGTAAAATTTTGAAACATTTTAATCTTTGAAATCGTCTGTATTCCACTGACACTGTTGATGGTGTGTTTGAACACTAAATTCTATATTGGAAATTGTCTCCCCCTTGGCATTTTAAAGGTGTTGCTTCATTGTCAGCACGTTTGTCTGAAACCGTTTTTAGTTCTGGCCCTTTGTATAGGACCTGCTCCGTTTCCTCTCTGGAAGCTGTCAAGGGCATCTCTTTTCCCCCACCTACAGCACGTCATGGTGCTATGTCCTGACGTGGATAAGTTCTCATTCCTTAGGCTGAGTACTCCTGGGCTCTTTCTCAGTTTTCTTTGCTCTCCCCTCCTGGTCAGCCACAGGACTTCCGAATCCATCTTCCCATTGTTTTCCATTTCACTTCTCTCATAGGGGGCAGGGCAGGATGTCTGGGGAGAGGGTGGGCTCCTGGGTCGGACCTCAGTGCTGCCACACACACTCCTGGTAGGACCTTCAGCAAGTTCTTTCAACTCCTTTTGCCTCCGTTTTCCATCTATAAAATGGTCTTAGTGGACGGGGCTTTCCTCAGGGAGCTTTTGGAGATGGAGTGGGTCTGCTGTTGCTGCTGTTTTTACCTGGGTCTCCGTTAAGGCAGTCTCCTCACTGGCATCTGGGCTTTAAGAAGGCTCCAACGGAGAGAAGCTGTGGAGGGGGCCGGGTGGGCTCTGTCCTCACGCGTCACTGCTGGCTGCTGGCTCCCGGTCCTGCAGTGGCTGCCCAGGCTGGTCCACACTCCCAGCTCACCCAGGTGCCGCCCTGCAGCCCAGCTCCCCTTTCGAGGAGCCCCACTTGCTAGACTCCTCATGGGCATGCCTCTGCCTGGGCTCCCACTCCCACGTGCCACGGTGGGTAGAAAACAGGGCCAGGGGCTAAGTTCCTAGTCCTAGGGCTGCCGAGTGACTTTGTCATTTTCCTGCTGGCCTCAGTTTCCTCCCCTCATAACAGGAGAGGCCTAGACTTGCCGATCCTGGAGGCCTCTCACATCCGCCCCTGGATTAGGGGCCCTTGGGGCCATGTTCCCAGCCAAGGGCATCTCCATGTAGACATTCGTCTCCCTGAGGCGCGTTCCTTCCTTATGAGCTTTCAGCCCCAAGCTGGCTGCGAATTCTCCTTGGAGGCAAATCTGATCGATTTCTCTCCTGTCCTGCCACCCCAGACACTGGCCACTGTGGCCGCTCATGGGCTTGGTCGCTCCCTCTGCCTTGGCTGGGTGCCAGCCTTGAAACGCTCAGATTCATAGTCCCCAAAACAACCTGCTGATACGAATGTGCCTGCTGGCTGTTGCCGGTTACAACGCCGAAGGGCACTGGCCCTCACGGTCCAGCCCGGCCTCCCTGCCCAGCTCTGGGACTGGAGTTTGGAACCGGACCAGCCACAGAGCCGAGTGGGTTATGGAGCAGTGGATGTGGACATGGGGGGCTCCTCCAGGGAACCATTGGCCTCCAGGGGCCAGCAGGAAGGAGCGATGTAGGCTCTGACAGGAGGTGCCTGGCTGGTCAGCGGCTGGGTGTCTGTCACCAGCGGGCGCTCGCTGGCCTGAACGCTGCCTCCGATGCCGCAATCTGTCCTGGACTTCCACCTTCACCCTCTTCAGGACAGCAGTGATGGGAACCACCAATTTGATTTGGTGACACAATTCCAACCTCGGGGAGAAGTGTAATCCACGTGGGAGGGCACATCCATGCACATGCGCACACTCGTGAGACCACGCCCCACACCCACAGGAAGCCACGAGAAGGACCCGGCAGCTCCATGGGCTCCTGGTGGTGCCATGACCTCTGCAGCCTTTCTAGTCCTTGTGGTGCCATGTGGCGTCTCTCAGCTGGTGCTGGGCTGGGCTTCCTGGCAAAGATCACCCGCCACGCAGGCACCTCGGGCCTCCCCACACTTGCCTCAGGTTCCCGCAACCCTATGTCTTTTTTTCTGAGACAGGGTCTCGCTCTGTTGCCCAGGTTGGCAGTGGCCCAACATGGCGCACAGCAGCGTCAATCTCCTGGGCTCAAGCCATCCTCTCACTTCAGCCTCCTGAGTAGCTGGGACTACAGAAATGGACCACCATGCCCAGCTAATTTTATTGATTTTTGGTAGTCCTGAGCTCAAGCAATCCTCCCACCTCAGCCTCCCAGATGTTACAAGTGTGAGCCACCGCACCCAGACAAACCTTAGTATTTCTTTTTTGTACAGTGACTCATTAAATAGGTAAATGCCTGTTATTTGAAAAAAATCAATGAGGGTTTTCACGAACAAATCCACACATCAGGAAATCCGCTCTTTGTCAGGCACTGGCCCCCTTTGGTTGACAGTGGCCCCTGTGGAGAGGTGAGCTGTGTGGGATCGGCCTCCAGCATAGGGGCCCCCAAAACCCACGGCTACGCCCGTCCAGTCCCATGTTCAGCCCTGTCTTTCAGGAGAGATGGTCCCTCCTCCGCACTGGTTTGAGGGGAGCCCTGGCTGTGGGGCCCGTGCTGGGGCTTCTGTGGGGCCGCAGGACTCCCCTCTTTGCTGATGCCTGAGTCCTACTCCTTGCACACTCGCATGACAGCATCGGGGGGAACTTTACTCACAATGAGGAGAAGGGGTGTCCCCCACAGGGTCCTTCTAGAGGGACCCCTCGGATGCCCTGCCCTCCACTGGCCCCCAGAGGACAGCAGACCCCAGGCTGCTGGCCACTCTGGGACAGGCTTCCCTGTGTCCTGCCCCACGCTGGCTGCCTGCCCTGGATGGCATCCTGGGACCAGGGCTAGGTCATAGTGTCCAGGACTGCATGGCCTGCCCCCAGTAATTAGAACAGCTGAGGGCCTTGGAGAACGGGGGGCTGAGAGCTGAACACAAGTCTGAGCTGGACAGGACGACCAGCCTGCACTGCTGCAGAGATTCTCCAGTCTCTTCCAAACATGGGTGTGTGTATGCGTGCATGTCCGTGTGTGAGCGTGTGTGCGCGTGTCCATTTTCTGGTTGTGTGTGTGTTCTGGCTTGCTGCTCACAGTGCTGGAGGCTGGAAGCCGGAGGTCAGGGCTGGGCTCAGGTGAGGGCTGCCGCCCAGCCGCTGAGGGCCCCTTCTTGTGTCCTCACTTGGTGGAAACAAAACTGTGAGTCTGTGCCATGTGTGCGAACAGATGTTAGTGTGTCTCAGTGTGTGAATGTGTCCATGTGCACGTGTGTGCTAGTGTGAATGTCAGTTCTGTGCATGTTTGAGCTGTGTGCAGGTGAGTGGGCCAGGTGTGCATGTGTGTGTGTGTGTCAGAGTGCATGTGTGTTATTGTGTGTGTCTGTCCCTGTGTGTGTGCATGTCTGTGTGTATGCATGTTAGTGTGAGTCTGAGTGTGTGTATGTGTGTTAGTAGAGGTCTGTCCCTGTGTGTGCATGTCTGTGTGCTTGTGTGTCAATGTGTGTGTGCCTGTCTGTGTGCATGTGTTAGTGTGTGTGCCTGTCTGTGTGCATTTATTAGTGTGAGTCTGTCTCTGTGTGTACACGTCTGCATGTGTGTTCGTGTGTGCATGTCAGTGTGCATGTGTGTCAGTGGGAGTCTGTCCCTGTGTGTGTGCATGTCTGTGTGTGTGTTAGTGTGGGCACACATCAGTGTGTGTGTGTGTTAGTGTGGGCACACATCAGTGTGTGAGTGTTAGTGTGGGTGTACATATCAGTGTGTGTGTATGTGTGAGTGTGGGCACACACATCAGTGTGCAGTGGCCCCCGGTTTTTCCTGGGGACCCCTCCTGGTGCGCCTCATGGCTTGGCCGAGGATTCCCTGCCACAGCTCCTGTCAGGAGGAAGCTGGAGCTACCCCTGCCACCAGGAGGTGCCTGAAGTCTGATCACCTGACCCGGCCAAAAACGGAACGGCCGCAGGAAAGCCTTTTTCATATTTTTCTTAAGATTTAGCAAGCATTTTGTTAGGAAAATGTGGTCATGCTTTTCCATAAATGAACAAAAGGCCGTTGGGTTTTCCATGGCCTTCTAGCCATGGGCTCTTGGCTCCTATGGGCAGCGGGTCAGAGATGGCCCGGGGTGCGGGGATGCCCGGGGACCCGGGGTGCGGGGAGGCCCGGGTGCCTGGGGTGTGGGGAGGCCTAGGGGCCCGGGCGGCCATCTCCTCACAGATCCTGCCGGCGAGGAGTGCTGGGCCCCCACCTGCATCCGGTGTGGAGTCAAAGCTTCCTAGTGGACCTGAACCACTCACCCCCAGAGACCCCTAGAAAGCAATGTGGTCTGCACTGGGGGGAGCCTCCCACGCATGGGGAGGGGGACACCCAGTGCACTGGGCATTCCCACCTCACCCAGCACGAGGAGCTGCACGGATGGCACATGGAGGGGGAGATGCTAGCCCTGCCCACAGAGACACAAGCACTGGGTTCCTCAGCATGCCAAAGAGCGGTGCCTAAGCCCCCACCCCCACTGTGCCCCCACGCCCTCTGTGCCCCACCCCCACTGTGCCCCACCCCCACTGTGCCCCCACCCCCACTGTGCCCCCACCCCCACTGTGCCCCCACCCCCTCTGTGCCCCACCCCCACTGTGCCCCCACCCCCTCTGTGCCCCCAGCCCCACTGTGCTCCCAGCCCCCCTGTGCCCCCACCCCCACTGTGCCCCACCCCCACTGTGCCCCCACCCCCCTGTGCCCCCACCCTCACTGTGCCCCCACCCCCACTGTGCTCCCAGCCCCTCTGTGCCCCACCCCCCCTGTGCCCCCACCCCCACTGTGCCCCCAGCCCCTCTGTGCCCCACCCCCACT
>CAUYQU010027538.1:0-112874 GCA_963574635.1 Cheracebus regulus | reverse complement strand
CATCGCAGAAGAAGGTATCGGTCGTGAGTGTGGCTGAAATTACGTTCGACACATCGGTGTACTCCCAGCTTCCGGGACAGGAGGCATTTATGAGCGCTCAGGTAGAGACCGTGTGGGGGGCAGCGGCCAGGCTGGAAAGAGGGTTCCTGGGGCTCCATCTGCCGTGCTGGGTGGGGGTTTGTAAGCCTGGGGGAGGAGGGTGAAGGTCTCTGGGCAGGACAGCTGTCCCTGAGGGTATGAGTGCTGCTGCGTCTCACCTCTTGGAGCAGGGACTGGGGGAGGGGAGGAGGGAAGTAAACATTGGGGAACCTGGGAGGCATCTGGGTGGCGGGAGGCCGGGTGCTCTCTGATCTCTAAATCAGATGGAGACCGTGCTAGAGGAATACGAGGACTACAGTGCCATCCCCCTGATCATGGGCAGCTCTGTGGGGGGTCTGCTGCTGCTGGCGCTCATCACAGCCGCACTGTACAAGGCAAGTGTTTAATCCCGCTCTATTTTTTTTTCTTTTTTTGAGATGGAGTTTCCACCTGTTGCCCAGGCTGGAGTGCAGTGGCACAATCTCGGCTCACTGCAACCTCCACTTCTGGGTTTCAAGCAATTCTCCTGCCTCAGCCTCCTGAGTAGCTGGGATTACAGGCGCCCTCCACCACGCCCGGCTAGTTTTTTGTATTAGTAGAGACGGTTTCACCATGTTGGCCAGGCTGGTCTTGAACATCTATCCTCAGGTGATCCACCTGCCTCGGCCTCCCAAAGTGCTGGGATTACAGGCGTGAGCCAACGCATCTGGGCTTAACCCACTCTTGACACCACCAGAATCCAACCCAAGCCCTCCTATAGACAGGGTGGCATAGTGAGAACTCAGGTATCTGTGGAACAGGCAGGCCTGGACACACACTTTGGCTCTATCATGTACTCACTGTTTAATGTTAGACAAGTAGTACCACTTCTCTAGATCTGTTTCTCTCTCTCTCTCTGTTTTTTTTTTTTTTGTCTCAGTCACCCCGGCTGGAGTGCAGTGGTGCTATCTCGGCTCACTGCAATCTCCACCTCCTGGGTTCAAGAGATTCTCATGCCTCAGCCTCCCAAGTAGCTGGGACTACAGGCACACACCACCACACCTGACTAGTTTTTGCATTTTTAGTAGAGACAGCGTTTCACCATCTTGGCCAGGCTGGTCTCGAACTCCTCACCTCATGTGATCCGTCCACCTTGGCCTCCCAAAGTGCTGGGATTACAGGTGTGAACCACTGCACCTGGCCACTTCTCATTTTTGAAATGATAATAATGCTTGTATCATAGAGTGGCTGAAGTGAGAAAGAGGCCAGGGCATGTACACAGACCTGCCTGCATCTATGCTGTCCTGCCACGGTCATGTGTGTACCTACTGTGCTCGGGGCCAGCAGATACTTGATATATGATAACTATTGTTCACATAAATGTTCTCGCACACAAACATGTTAGCTTAGTTGTCGTCTCCTCTTCTCTCTCAGCTTCTTCTTACTCCCAACTTTCTTCCCTGCCCTCTTCCCCAGCTTTTCTTTTTCTTTTTTTTTGGTATGGAGTGTTGCTCTGTTGCCCAGGCTGAAGTGCAATGGCATGATCTCAGCTCACTGCAACCTCCGCCTCCCGGGTTGAAGCAATTCTGCCAGTCTCCTGAGTAGGTGGGATTACAGGCACCACACTGGGCTTATTTTTGTATTTTTAGTAGCGACGGGGTTTCACCATGTTGGCCAGGCTAGTCTCGAACTCCTGACATCAGGTGATCCACCTGCCTCAGCTTCCCAAAGTGCTGGGATTATAGGTATGAGCCACCATGCCCAGCCTTACTCAGCTTTTCTAATTTACTTCCCCTGATAGCTTGGCTTCTTCAAACGCCACTACAAGGAAATGCTGGACGACAGGCCTGAAGACACCACCACATTCAATGAGGAAAATTTCAGCTGTGTGGCCCCAAATGTGGCTTTGTCCTAATAATCCACTTTTCTGTTTATCTCTACCCCTGTTGGCTGGTCTTGCTTGCACCCATAAATCAATTTACATGGAAACAACTTCTGCATAGATCTGCACTGGCCTGAGCAACCCACCAGGTGCTAAGCACCTTCTCAGAGAGATAGAGATTATAATATTTTTACATGTCTGTCCACCTTTTTCAGCAATGACCCACTTTTTACAGAAGCAGTCATGGTACCAACATAAAATTTTATATGTATAAGAAATGTCACATGAAATGAGGATGTTTATAGCACACTTTCCTTGCATAGGAGAGCTCTAACCCAGGGACCTGAGTGCCAGTCTGGGAATAGTTGGGGAAACCTATTTGTGGGCATTGAAAAAGTTCTCTCACTTTCTATGGTAACAGATGCCTGAGGTCGTCTTTTCTTTCTTTCTTTCTTTTTTTTCCTTTTTTTTCTTTTCTTTTGAGACAGAGTCTTGCTCTGTTGCCCAGGCTAGAGTGCAGCAGGGCAATCTTGGCTCACTGCAACCTCCGCCTCCCAAGTTCAAGCTATTCTCCTCTTCTCAGCCTCCTGAGTAATTGGGATTACAGGCTCATGCCACCACACCTGGCTAATTTTTGTAATTTTAGTAGAGATGGGGTTTCACCATATTGGTCAGACTTGTCTTGAATTCCTGACCTTGTGATCTGCCTGCCTCGGCCTCCCAAAGTGTTGGGGTTACAGGTGTGAGCCACCATGTTCAGCATGGTCATCTTTTCTTAATGGGGCTGAGAGGTTTATCGGGAAGAGGGTCAAAGTGTGTGTATGTGTGTGTGTGTGTATGTGTGCATGCACACACAGGCATGCACTGATCATGGGTTTCTGAACACACTTCAGGTTCCTCCATAATGGCAAGTGGGCAGACTGTCCTAGGAGGTGAATGTGGGAGGTAGAAACGTTCCTCTTCAAAGTTTCTTTCCTTGTTAAAGAATAAATCCTTCTTGCTTGTTGTTAATAACTCTTTGTTAAGTCCTATCCTATGTAGCTGTTAGACATGCTCACAGGCACATAGTACATTCTATGTCGTTGAACTTCAACCAAGATATCTGTGCTGAACGTGCTCACAGGCATGTCCCCACTCGCGACCTATGCCCCTTCCTTATTTGGACTTCCTTTCTGTTCTCCATTGCTTTTACCTCTTTAGAAAAGTTTTAAGTTGTTAGTGAATCAGGTTTTAGTTTAGATTGTGAGGTCTGGTTCCAACCAATGGAGATCAGACACAGCAGTAAGGACAACCCCAAATGTGTAAGGGATAAATATGTCTGCTTTTCCTTTGTTCATTGAACTCTCGTGATAAGATGACTAGTGAGAGTATCCTTCCTGCAGGAAGTAAAAATTGCCTTGCTGAGAGATCCTTTGTCTCAGTGCTAATTTTTCTTTGCAGCACGGAGCATGTTTCCAACATGAAATGACCAGAGCTCATCTGAACTCCTGTCCCCCTTGAATGGGGTACCCAGAAGCCAGGAGAGCCAGGCTAGGAGCATGTGATTTCCCAAATAGAAGACCCATTAAGAAAGGTCATAGAGAATGACCAAAAGATTCCATATCCAGTATTAGGTCCCCAGGCCACACACACAGGACTGTGGAGCCTGTGTCTGAAATCCAGATAGCCGGGATTCACAGATACCAGTGGGTCAGGTGTCAGGCAAGAAGTGGACTTCAGGATCTGCAGCCCTGGGCTCCCAGGAGGCCTCTGCCAGGCTGCCTGAACTTGGACAAGTCATTTAATCCCTGAGAATCTCAGGTCCTCCTCTGGAGAAGGGGAACCAAAATTATACCCTGCTCCTCGCATTACTGTAGGGATTCAGTGTATAGGGAAGCCCGTTACAGCCTAGAGCCCTAATTATTAATAGGTGTGTGTGAGAGAGAGGACTCATTATTACTAGGTGAGAGAGAGGGAGCTGGGATCACCTACCTGTGCGTGGAGGAGGAACACCCCAGTATCAGCGACTTGGGAAAAACACGTGGAGCGCACAGAGCGCCCACCAAGCTGTGCGCATGCGCAGAACAGGAGTGCTTACTGCACTCGGTGCCTCTGCCCGCGCTCCCCGCGGCCCCGCCCTCCCCACAGAGCCGGACGTGAAGCTTCACACCTTTATTGCACCCGTGGGCGTCTGGGGCCTCAGGGGCTTTCGTAACCCGTGGGCAGAGGGTTGACGTGGGCATTGTGGAACAGAGTGTGGTTGCCGTCCCCCCAGGGGAAGCGCTGCGGAGAGAGCGGAAGAGGGAGCGCTCGTGAGTGCCGAGTCCGGCTCCACCCCTCCCGCGCCCCCCGCCGCGCTCCCCCGCGCGCACGACCCGCAGCCCCTGCGTCCCCTGTGCGCCCGTCCTTCGCCCCCCCGCCGCGCGCCAGTCCCGCGTACCTTGGTGCGGATGCGGAGGTGGGGGTAGGCAATGAACTCGGGACGTGGGCGGTGGCCTGAATGGAGATAGGCGTTGAGCGTGCAGAGGGCCACGCTCGGCAGCGCCAGCACGAAGGTCAGCAGACGCCAGGTGCGAGCTGCGGGCGGAGCGAAGTGAGCGCGGCGGGCCTGGGGGGGCGGGCCCGGGAACAGGTGGGCAGGGTCGGGGAGCCCCGGCGTCCGCCCGCTCTTCACTCACCTGTCCCTCCGTGGCCTTCTTTGGCAGCGCTGGCCAAGCCCCGACTCAGGGGCCTCAGAGGCAAAGCCATGGCGGTGTGGGGAGCCGGGAACCAGTACTGCCCTCGCTCTCCTTCCTGGGGCCTGGGGTCCCCTCCCCTCTCTGGCCAATCACCTGTTGAGTCTGGAGTACAGGCGGCTATTTTTAGGGGTTTCTATATTTAAAATGGGGCCTGACTGGCTTGAGGGCATCTCCAGACAGCTGTTGTCCTGTGCCTCTTATTTTGGCAAGGGGGTAAAGTACAATATGCCATTCTTTTTATATAGTTGCAAGGAAAATATTTTGTTCCCTATTCTATGCCTGGTGGCTGGCACACAGCCTTTAATAAATATTTGTAGAATGAATAAAATTGTTTTTTTTTGAGTCTCAGTTTTTTCAGCTGTAAAATGTATAATAATTCATACCTTAAAAGAATTTTTAAATAATAGAGACGGGGATCTCACTGTGTTGTCCAGGCTGGTCTGGAACTCTTGGGCTCACGTGATCCTCCCATCTCAGCCTCCCACAGTGCTGGGATTATAGGCATGAGCCACTGTGCCCGGCCCTTAAATGATTTTTATGAAGTTTATGTAAGGTAGGAATGTGTCAACCTAGATTTTGGCAGGTAATACTAGTTCAGTATATGTATTAGTCACAGTTCTTTGCAAAGAACAGAACTCACTCTCACTAGCTTTAAAAGATAGATAATTGAGAATCTCAGGTAGCTCACTATGTCTGGTATGGCCAGAGAGGCCTACAGTCTGCACAGTCAGAAACAAGTCATTCTGTTGGCCAGCTGCAGTGACAACACAGCTCACACTGCTGGACCCTCAATGCCGAAAACTTCATTAATGCTGCCCTGGAAAGCCAGAGTCTTCCACCCTCATCCCCATGAAACCTATATCCTGGGTCACTCTCTTCTGAAAGAGTCGTGATTGTACCAACTGGCAACCCCTAGGTGCCCAAGCTGCAGGAGGGGCTGGGAAACTGAGCTCTGGATTCTGCCTTAGGGAGGCAGGAATTGTAGGGAAAATCCCCAGGTCTAGTCAGAAGACTCTGAGCAGCCACAAGCCTGACAGGTGTCTACTGCAAAGTGCATTATTTCAATCTGAAAAATATGACTGCTTGGAGAAAATGAGCCTAGACTGGGCCGGTATGAGCCCTCTATCAAAGCAGGCCACGAGAAAGCCACAAGACCAGGCAGGGATGACATGTGCCTGTTCTGCCCTAGCACCCAGCATGGACCTTGGCATGAAGTAGGTTTTCTAAAAATATGTATGTAATGAATGCTTGAACGTTGTTCCTTTGGTTAACCCTACAGCAATGCCTTTTCAGAATTACAATCCAATAGGAAGCTTCCAGCTTTTATCAAGGGTTGATGTATCTAATATGAATTTAATATAAAAAGAAAAATGAATTATATAGACATATAATCTGAATTTAATATATAAGAGAAAAACGAGGAAGGTACATTTTCAAGAAGGGGCCCTATACCTGTTTCTCCTTGGTAATAAACTGAACACTAGGTTGCGCCCAACTTGAAGCTGCTGCTGCTGCTACTTTTTAAAAAACTAACCTCCTTCAGCAGTCAAATGTTACACAGTGTTGCAAAATTATTCCCTCACGGTTGTTTTTCCCAGTTGGTCTTTGGCATTGTTGCAGAGAAGATGGGGCTCTATTCCAGTTAAAGATACCTGGCATTTCCCTCCACACATAGCCCCCTCCCTACGTATATAAGATAATGGCTCCTGGAGAAAACAGAAATGAAGACAGATATTTTCACTTGAAAAAGTTCTAGTGGGATGTGGTGGCTCACACTTGTAATCCGAGCACTTTGGGAGGCCCAGGCAGGAGGATTGCTTGAAATCAGGAGTTTGAAGTCAGCCTGGGCAATGTAGTGAGACGCCATCTCTTAAAAAAAAAAAAAAATTAGCTGGGTGTGGTAGTGCATACCTGTAGTTCCAGCTACTTGGGAGGCCCAGGCAGGAGGACTGCTTGAGTCCAGGAGAAGGAGGCTGCAGTGAGCTGTGATTGTACCACTGTACTCCAGCTTGGGTGACAGAGCAAGACTCTGTCTCAAAAACAACAAACAAATAAACAAACAAAACAGGAAAAGGTTCTAGGCTTCTTTTCTTCCCTAAAATGGCTCCTCAGAGTTTTGCTGGTTGTTGCCAGACAATTTGCTGGAAATTCCCATTCCTTTGTTCTCAGCTTGGGACCTCTCACGGGGTTTTCTTGCTGGGACATGGAAAATGGCCTGAGGGCTGCTCCTGTCCTGGGATGCTGTTGTAGCAGGAGCAGAGGGGAACAAACTTCTTGAACACCAAACTGCAGAAAGAAGTGGCTTTTTATTTGGCCAAGAGCTGTGGGGGTTCTATAGCCTCATTCACCAAGCTCCTGGAGCTGCAGCTTCTCACACCTTTTATAGGCTTACGACGCTAAAGGGGAAACTGAGGCAGAACTATGTCATTGTCATTTGCTGGACGTCTGATCTTACAATCTTTTGGCTTCATTGATTTGCTAATTCAGCAAGGGAGGGGGGCTTACAGAGACAAGACAAAAGCAACAAGCTCTTTGTTGGCAGAGGTGTTTCCAGGAGGGATCCTGGTCTGTGGAGATGTGGGGCGGTGGGGGTGGGGGGTAGGGGGCGGGGGGGCGGGGTGTCATGAACCAGTGCCGGGCTTCAGCAAGCAGAGATAGCATTCAGTTGCAGCTCTTTCAAGGTTAACAGCAGAGACACTGAGAACTAAAGAGGGAGTCATTTTCCCAGCTCTTTGGTATTTTTTTTTTTTCCGTCTTCACTCTCCTTCCCATCTGGAAGAGAGGGAGGGAGGAGGTGAAATTGAAGGATGCGATGTGGTCTGTCCTCTCACTGTCACCATCACAAGGTGCACTTGCCCAGGTACCCAGAGACCGCCAGTCAGGTGGTCTGTGCTTTTCTGGGCCCATCACCGTCCTACCTCTCTACTCTAGAGGGCATGCAGAGCTGTCTCTTCCAGGCTGTGTACTCGCCATTGTTTCTGTAAGTTCTCACTCAAGAAGTTCATTAACCCAGCTGCTGCCAATGCTTTCAGTTTCTAGAGGGTTAATTTTTTTCTCTGCTTTAGGCGGAGGGAAGAACAAACTCACCAGGTGCTAAATAAACCCCAGAGGGCAGCATCTCAGCCTCTTTTCAGATGTATCTCAGCTGTTGGTGTAGGAGGTGGAGGCATGACTCAGGGTCAGTTTCTCCACATTTTCTAAAGCAAAGATCGATTACAACATGTGATCTACTAAGTATAAATATTTACGGGGGCCCTAGGGACAGCATGTTTGAAATTGGAATTGTCCTGGAAAAAGGACTGTATGGTGATACAGGACATAGTTTAGCTAGAACAAACAGGTAGAGTTGCAGCTCAGATGGCATTGGGGTGGGGCCCAGTGGCAACAGGGGCATAGACTCTAACTAGTTTGGAGCCCGCGCTCCTCTGCCCCTGGGAGGGGCCAGTGGCTTGTAATAGTGGATATCTACTGTTTTGTGTCATATGCCCAGTATATATGTCTTTTTTTTTTCTGATACTGACATGGCCCCTACCCTCCTTTTTCTCAGTTCACAGTTCAAGTGGGGTTGACTTCCTCCTCTAGCTCCAAGAAAGGCCACATGACCCAGGCCTAGCCAATCAGAGTATTCTATTCTCCATGCCATAGTGTTTTTTGTTTGTTTGTTTGTTTGAGACGGATTCTCACTCTGTCCCCCAGGTTGGAGTGTAGTGGCATGATCTTGGCTCACTACAACCTCTGCCTCAGCCTCCCACGTAGCTGGGATTACAGGTACACACCACCACGCCTGGCTACTTTTTTGTATTTTTAGTAGAGATGGGGTTTTACTATCTTGGCCAGTCTGGTCTCAAACTTCTGATCTCAAGGGATCTGCCTGCATCAGCCTCCCAAAGTGCTGGGATTACAGGCATAAGGCACTGCACCCAGCCATAGTGATTTTTTGTGTGTTTTGAGACAGGGTCTGGCTCTGTCTCCCAGGCTGGAGTGCAGTGGTGTGTTCATAGCTCACTGCAGCCTCAACCTCCTGGGCTCAAGGAATCCTCCTATGACAGCCTCCCATGTAGCTGGGATGATAGGCACACACCACTGTGCTCCGCTAATTTTTTATTTTTTGTAGGGATGGGTCTCACTGCGTTGCCCAGGCTGGAATGATTGTTGTAGAGAGAGGCACAAGTTAATGAGTCCCAATTTTCAGGCCTCTTTCTTGGACTATTGAGACACAACTGTGCTTCATCTAGGCTTGGAACTGCTGGATCCTCAGGGTGGGGGCCTTCAACTGAAGCCAATATTGAAGCCATTTTCAGAGCAGACATGAAAGATGAGAGATCTAGCCTTGTTAATATTATGTGAACCCCTGAGTCAACATATACCAGAATTGAGAAAGAACTGAACCCTAAAACTTTTCAGTTATGTGAAATAACAAATCCCCTATTTGTAAAAGCCAGCTTGAAATTGGGTTTTAAGTCCTAATTTACTGTTAAACGTTTTATATGAAGCTACAACACATCTCAAAACTTTTACCAGCACATTTCAGATTTCTGTTCCCTACACTGTGATCCATATTTTATTGAAGTTTTGGGGCTTCTTCTGTAGAAATGATAGAAATGTCTTTAATAAACATTCTGGAGTATGTATGGCTTTAATGAATTAAACCTAATGGGCACTTGATATGAAGGAATTTAATATTTTTTGAAATGAAGTGAGACAAATAAATTGTACATTGAGATACAGCCCAAGTTGCTAAACGTTTAAAGGCTGAGGCTTGTAATTTTATTTTCTTCCATTTCCTAATAGTGTAGTGTGACACATCACAATAAATCTCTACACTGTGACTTGATTTCTCCCGAATCTGTGTCTGATGCTGGGAACGCTGAGGTTCTGGCTGAACCCATGACGCATGCACACATGTGCTCAGTTTGCCTCCTGACTGAGTCACTCGAGCCAAGACTGCAAACAGGACAGAGTTTGAAGCACTGCTCCCGTGGGAGGCCTTTATCTCACATCCTACGAGACCAGGACCACTAGGCCAGCTGGTCTATAAAGAGCCCCTAAAATGGTAACCTATTAATCTCAAATATTTATCTTGAGACAGAGTCTCACTGTGTTGCCAAGGCTAGAGTGCAGTGGTGTGATCTCAGCTCACTGCAGCCTCAGTAGTTGGGATTCTAGATGCCTGCCACCACACCTGGCTAATTTCTGCATTTTTAGTAGAGACAGGGTTTCACCATGTTGGCCAGGCTGGTCTTGAACTCCTGACCTCAGGTGATCCACCTGCCTGAGCCTCCCAAAGTGTTGGGCTTGCAGGTGTGAGCCACTGTGCCTAGCCATAATCTCAGATATTTTCTAAACCAGTAATTTGCCACCAGTAAGTGCTGATTATTGAAAATATACTCAAAGGCCTTTCTGTCCTATGACTGTTGCTGCTGAAAATTTGATGTGACCATCTTGGCAATTTGTGGTAATCTCATTTCTACAAATGTATGGAGGTGATGCACCAGACCCAAGTCAACAACATTGTTTTTAGTTGCTTTTCTCTGTTATTGCTATAGAAATAACCATGGAATCATTGAATGACAAGCACAGTAACCAGGAACACATATATTGGGTGAGGTCACCTTCACAGTCACCTTGGCTAACTTTCTAAGTATGTCCACTTTGTATCTTGGGAGGACAACAAGGATGAAAGAAATCCAAGTTTCAGCATAAAATACTTGAGCAGCTGGAAGTGTTCCTTCACTTAATATTTACTGAGTGCCCACTGTCAGCCCTGCACCAGGGTCTCTGCTCTTGTGGACCTCACAGACTGCTGGGGAGGCAGGTTACCAGACAGACATGCCCTATGTTCTCAATGCCACTGGAACAGTTACCACGAGGCAGGCTCTCAGTGGAAGTGGGGCTCACATAAATGAGGAAGGCAAGTTTGGGAGACAGAAAAGGGGAAAGACCATTCTGGGCAGTGGAAGGAAATAAATCAAGTGCAAAGGCACAGAAGTACAGGAGGCCCTAGCCAGCAAAGGCACAGAGGTCGGGCAAAGTCCCATGGAGAAGCAAATGTGCCACGCTGAAGCATTTGAACCCTATTCTGTAGGCCCTGCTGGGATTGGGGAGGGGGAGGGGGAGCGGCAGGCAGGAGATGCTTTCAGGCAGGAGACTGACGTCAGATTTAGTGTTGGAGTCTGGAGTCTGGGGGAGTAATCCACAATAACTGGTAGGTTCTATGGATGACGAACCAGAATGCAGAGGCGAGAAGCAGGGGAGACTGGCTAGCAGTCTTCTGCAATAGTCCACGCTCATGATGACAAGGATTTGCACCTGTGGGACAGCACAGGCAGCGGGCACAGGGTGCCATCGAAAACTTTTCTGAGTTAGAACAAGTAGACGGCGGTGCCCAATACTAGGGTTGAGAGAACGAGGCATCAAGGACCGGGGGAGCAAGCTTGGAAACTGAACTGGTGATGCCACCATGGACTTTCATGCAGTTTAAATTCTCATAGGGTAATTTTTTTTTCACACTCTAATAGCACATCGTTACGACAATCAACAAACACTTTAAAAAATACTTCTTTAAAAAGCACAAGAGAGGCTGGGTGTAGTGGCTCATGCCTGTAATCCCAGCAGTTTGGGAGGCTGAGGCAGGCAGATACCTGAGTCAGGAGTTCAAGACCAGCCTGGCCAACATGGTCAAACCCCATCGCTACTAATAATACAAAAATTAGCTTGGCGGGGTGGTGCACACCTGTAATCCCAGCTACTGGGGAGGCTGAGGTAGGAGAATCGGTTGAACCTATGAGGCGGAGGTTGCAGTGAGCAGAGATCATGCCACTGCACTGCAGCCTGGGTGAGAGAGCAAGACTCTATCTCCAAAAAAAATTTAAAAAAAGAGAGAGAAATAATATTAATCACTAATATTAAGAACACAATATTATCCTTGTCCACACCAGGAATATACCTTTTATATTATTATTACTTCGATAATATACCTTTGCCTACTACCTACCTAAATCCTTTTGCTATTTTAGTTTTTTTTGAGAGACAGGGTCTCACTCTGTCGCCCATGTTGGGGTGCAATGGCCTGATAGCTTACTGCAGCCTTGAACTCTCGGGCTCAAGCCATGCTTCCGCCTCACTCTCCTGAGTAGCTGGGAATACAGCCAGCGCCACCACACCAGCTCATTTTATTTTTATTTCATAGAGACGGGGTCTTGCTTGCTGTCCAGGCTGGTCTCTTTGGGCTCAAGCGATCCTCCCACCTCGGTCTCCTAAAGTGCTGGGATTACAGGCGTGAGTCACTGCCCCCAGCCTCACCTGCCTGAATGCCTTAAAGTTTAGGGGAAAGGAGCGAGAATAATTCAGGGGGAAAAAAATAAAATAGCCCGCCAGCACTTCTGAGGAAGACCTGCGGTACAGAAAAGCCTTCATGAGCGGGTCTGTGTGGAGGGGAGGGAGTGCATTTGGATCCAGTCCCCAGGGAGCTATAACTCTCCCCGCGCAGTGCTGCAGCTGGTTCTTGGGTGTCCGGCCAGGTTGGACCTCCGGATGGAGACCTTCCTACACTGGAGACACTGTTAGGGCTCCTCTCCAGAGTGGGTCCGAGGTCCAAAAAAAAAAAAAAAAAAAAAACCAGAGTGGGTTCGAGGGCGGCAGAGGAGCTTGGCGCTGTCGCCGAAGCCTGGCCCAGCCCTGCTGAGCCGTGGGGCCACTCTATGCTGTGAGGCCTCCTGGGCTGGCTCAGGGCAGCCTGGGGCCTGAACCGCCTTCCCAGAGTCCCGTCCCGCACTCGCACAGCTTCTGGGCCCCCATCGCCTCTGCCTGCTGAGCTGCCGGCTGGGTGGCTGGCGGCACCTGGGTAACTTCCAGGCCTCCCGGAGGCACTGAGGGCTGGAAACCGCCACTCCCGGGGTGCACGTGCTGGGCAGCCACGGCCGCCCTCAGCATACAGGTGTGGCTTTTCAGGAGAGTGGCTTCTCCCGAGTGGACTCATGGGTGCTTGATGAGGTTGGAGCGGCCACACCAGGTCTTGCCGCACCGGGGACAGCGACTGGACCTCTCGCCAGTCGCTGTGGACCCGCCGGTGCCGGAGGAGGGATGTGCTCTGAGCAAAACCCCTCCCGCAGGCCCGGCACTTGGAGGGCTGACGGCCCGGGTGAATCTGCCCGCGCTGGAGCAGGTCGGAGCGCTGGCTGAAAGGCTTTCCACAGTTGGCAGGGGGAAGGTTTCTCACTAGCAGGGCTTCGGAGATGACCGCTCAGAGAGTAACTGTGCCGGAGGCTCTCGCGCACTAGGCGAAACTGTAGGGCCTCTGCCGGACTCAGGCTTCCCATGGCCAGGAGCTCACAGTCTGGGAGCGGCAACCAGCCCCAGGCCTCGGGAGCTGTCTGGGGAGTTCTTTAATGTAAGACTCTGGGTAACGTCATCCGAAGGTGTTTCTTGAGGCGCTGGGGCATGTCCCTGGGTGTTCCCCGTCACTAAGTTCGACCTCTTGGATAAGCTGGTCCTCAATGTTGTGTCCAGTTACTGTGGAAGTAAAGATTTCTGATCCCAGAACCATCATTCTCTCCAGAAGGAGACAAAACTGCAGAAGAGTTTTACTACAAACTGCAAAGAAGACTTTGCTTTCAGAATCCTATAATCAATGCTTCCTTATTATTTTACTTTTTTTCTTTTTCTTTTTCTTTTTTTTTTTTAAGACAGGGTCTATCTCTGTTACCCAGGCTGGAATGCAGTGGTGTGGTCTCCGCTCACTGCAACCTCTGCCTCCCCAGCTCAAGTGATCCTTCCACCCCAGCCTCCCAAGTAGCTGGGACTATAGGCACACACCACCAGGCCCAGCTTTTTTTTCTTTTTTTCTTTTTTCTCCTTCGTAAAAGCTGGTTTTTAACATGTTGCCCAAGCTGCTCTTGAACTCCTGAGCTCTACTGATTGGCCGGCTCAGGCCTCCCAAAGTGCTGGGATTCCAAGTGTGAGCTACCATGCCCGGCCTCCTATAATCAATGCTTCTTAATAGCAACATTTATTTTAATATTTGGATTGGGGTTATAAGACTTTTAGTAGTATTGGGTATGATTATCTTTATCCTGAATGAATGTGGCAAGACGCTGGGCACAGTGGCTCATGTCTATAACCCCAGCACCTTGGGAAGCTGACGCCACAGGATCCCTTGAGCCCAGGAGATCAGCTTGGGTAACAAAGCAAGACCCTGTCTGTATTAAAATTACAAAAGTGTGGTAAGGATCATGTCCTCATTAACCCTGAACATCCAAACACAAACCACCAAAAATAATCAACTTCAGAAAGACATTATTGCTTTATTGGTTAAGGTGATTAACAGAAGGGGGCCCCTCAGGCCACACAGATAACTGATTTGTCACAAACCACAGTGAAACTTTTTTAAAAAGGGTATAGATAACTTTGCAATTCACAATTTTAACAATCAAATTAGCCAAGAGTAGCGTTTGCAATAGGACTAGTAAGTATTCCAGTGGCTCATATGTAAGTGGGCTAATTTTATCTATTTTTAGGCCTATCAGGCCTATCAGTTTGGATTTTCCATTACTTGGAAATGGGGACTGGGGAACAGATGCTTCTGGCCACTCTGAGCCCTGGCTTGGTCCTTGGCTCTCATCTCTTTCTCTCTCTCTCTCTCTCTCTCTCTCCCCGTTTTTGCTTCACCTCACAGCTGATACCTGGCTCTTATCTCAGGACCTGACCTCCCACCTGAGCTGCAAGCCTGCAAAGCATGCTGCCCCTCAAGCATTTCCCCCTTAACAGCCTGCCATCACTTCAAATGTAATACCTCTATGCTAAAAAAAAAAAAAAATCACTGATTCCTAATTTCACTAAGTGGCATAGTTTCATTCTCTTGGATACCTAAGCTTAAAAGCGGTGGAGCTTCTTTTGATTCATCCCTATCCTTCCTTCCCTAGAAGTGAGCTGCCACTTAAAAGTGATGTGCTATCGTCAGTCACCCGGGAAATACAAATTAAAACCACAGTAAGTGCCCTTATGCACCCACGAAAGTTGAGCAGACTGACGATGCTAACTGTTGCTGAGGATCTGGACTCTCACATGTTGCTGGGGAGATGTAAAATGGCCTGGGGATTTTGGAAACCAGTTTTGGTTTGTTAACAGTAAATTAAATGTACACTTACCACATGACTCAATAATTCTACTCTTAGGATTTACCCAAGGAAAGTAAAAACATATGTCCATAAAATGACTTTTTCACAAGTGTGGGTATCACCTTTATTCATAATAGGCATAAGCTAGGAATATCCAAATGTCCATCAATGGATGAAAGAATAAGGTGTGGTTTATGCATGTAACAGAATACTAGCAACAAAGAGGAGCTGCTGTTACACAAGCAATGGATGAATCTCAAAATTATGTTAAACCAGAGAAGCCAGACACAATAGAAAACATATCATATGACTCCATTTTTGTGAAATTCTAAATTCTACAAACGGCAAAACCAATTCATAGGGGCAGAAAGTAGACCAATGGTTCTCTGGGGCTGGGTCATGAGAGAGCAGCTGACTGCATAGGGCATGAGAGAACTCTGAGGGGCGGCAGCAAAGTTCTGCATCCTAACTGTGATGATGGTTAGGGCCATGTATACATTCACCAAAAATCAACAACCTGTACACTTAAAATGGGTGTGTTTTAGATATACTTCAGTAAGGTGTCAGCACAGATAGGCTAAGGTAGACAGGAGTATCAGTACTGATTGGCCAACTATCTTAAAATGATTTTATTAAGCTATAAATAAAATGGAGTTGAATAGCCAGGACTTACAGCATACTTACTATGTGCCAGGTACTGTTTTAAGGGTTTCCCACAGCCAGGCACGGCGGCTCACACCTGTAATCCCAGCACTTTGGGAGCCAAGGCGGGTGGATCACGAGGTCAGATCGAGACCATCCCAGCTAACATGGTGAAACCCCATCTCTACTAAAACTACAAAAAATTAGCCAGGCATGGTGGCACATACCTGTAGTCCCAGCTATTCAGGAGGCTGAGGCAGGAGAATCGCTTGAACACGGGAGGTGGAGGTTGCAGAGAGCTGAGATTGCACTACTGCACTCCAGCCTGGGTGACAGAACAAGACTCCATCTAAAAACAAGTAAATAAATAAAAGTTTCCCACATATTGGATAGACCTCACAACTCTCCAAGATAGGAACGATTACCCCATTTTATAGATGAAGAAACTGAGGCACAGAAAGGTTAAGTAATTTGGAAAAGCCATACATATGGTAAAAATTGTTTTGGCTCCAGGGAGCTTCCTCTTAACTACTAATGCCACAGTACTTCTCATTGAGACAATTTTAAAATAGCCCCTTCCTCCATAATTTCATCTTCTCTACAAAAAAAATTTTCATGTTTGCATATTTTATTCAGGCTTTGCCAACATGCATACACATTTTAACTACTCCATAATCATAGTTTAGACACAGAGCAAAAGGAAGCCATTCCAAGCAACAGACGAGTCTAATTTTGCTCTCTAAAAGATACACATTTTTTTAACTTACGAACATTTCTCATTTTCTTTCATAATGATCTATTTTAATGGCTTTTTGTTTGAAATACCATATTGTATTTTATTCATTTCCTTTATTAGTGGAGTAGATCATTAGTAGAAATAATGTTGTAATGAGCATTTTCATGGAATGCACAGAGCTTATTTTTTTTTCCTGTGGAATCTTTTGTGTATGAATCATTCCCAGAAGTGCACCTGCTGTTCCGTATAAGAAAGGGCCTCTGGCCTTAATAAAGCAGCAGCTCTTATGCCAGTATGAATGAGCTGTTGTTCAATTTGCTCGTGCCTCAGACTGGTCCAGACTCCAGCCCATTCATGGTCTTGAGGTTCCTAAGGAAGACCACAGTAATTCTGGCAACTCTCCTCTAGGAGTCAACAGGGACATGATACTGAAATCAGTCCTGTGCCAATTAAAAGTACCACAGGCTGCCAGAAACTTCCATCTAGTTTGCCACTATCACCCAACATTCTTCCTGTGACTGTAACTCCTCTCACCAGCCCTGCCCAGGCTTTCCTGACCTCACCCCTAGATGAGTGTTTTCCAGCTGGCGTTTTGTGATTTGATTCCCCTCTCTTCCAATGATCTGACACAAGGCTGTCAGGCATGCTTGTTACCATAGGGCAGTGCTTCCTGTTTTCACAGCATGAAACCCACAAAAAATGTTATACAATCTGAGCAACTCACAGGGATAAAGGGTTGAGACTGCTCCCTACTGGAAGGGAGCTGCTTTAACCCCTAATTACCTGCCTTAGGGGTTAAAGCAGTGGTTCTCAGCGCTGGCTTCGCTTTAGGATTACCCAGGAGCTTTCAAAGTTATTTTGCCTGTGCTGCTCCCAGGAGTAACAACATACAGCCAAGGTTAAGAACTTTTTTTAGCTAAATGGTTACCTGTTTATCCTCAATAACTTCCACAGCTTATCCTTCTACTACAGTGCCTCCTGAGGAGTGGGTACAGAGTACAGTATTATTAATTATTATTATTATTATTAGAGACAGGCTCTTGCTCTGTCACCCAGGCTGGAGTGCAGTGGCACAATCATGGTTCACTGCAGCCTCAACCTCCTGGGCTCAATCCTCCTTCAGCCTCCTGAGTAGCTGGGATCACAGGTGTGCACCACCATGCCCTGCTATTTTTTTTTTTTTTTAATAATTAGTGTTGACAGGATCTCATTATGTTGCCCATGCTACTCTCGAACTCTTGGGCTCAAGCTGCCTTGGCCTCCCAAAGTGCTGGGATTACAGACGTGAGCCACAGCGCCAGCCAGAATACAGTAGTAATAAACTAAGGTCAAGGCCATATACTGAGGTGTTCAAGGCTCTGAGAAGCTGGACTCAGTGTCACAAGATAACATTTTTTTTTTTTTTTAAGACAGAGTTTCACTTTTGTCACCCAGGCTGGAGTGCAATGGCATGATCTCGGCTCACTACAATCTCCGCCTCCCGGGTTCAAGGGATTCTCCTGACAGCCTCCTGAGTAGCTGGGATTACAGGCGCATGCCACCACCCCTGGCTAATTTTTGTATTTTTAGTAGAGACAGGGTTTCACCATTTTGGCCAGGCTAGTCTTGAACTCCTGACCTGAGGTGATCCTCCCACCTCGGCCTCCCAAAGTGCTGGGATTACAGGCGCTAGCCACCGCGCCCAGCACAAGATACATTTTAACCTCACCAAACCCTGAGTTTAAGAATATCTGCTAAATTCTGAGAAAGCAAATGGGGCATGTGAAAAGATGGGTGTTCACGCCTGTGTGTATGTGGGGGGCGGTGGGGCAGTTAAGGGCAGAACCCAGGGGAGGATTCGGGGACTGGGAAGGAGGCTGGGGTTTTAAGGTGGGGCCAGGTGTGCTGCAGCCAGCACTGCTGGAGAATCGCTGGACAACGGCTCCAGCAGGAGAATGGAGGGTGGAGCCGCAAGGGCGGTGGAGGTGCTGGCCCAACCCTTCCCGCCTGATAACACCGACGTGCATGCGGGGTTCACGGAGCGCCCCACCAAGCCTCGCCGGGAGCCGGGTCGAGAGGCTCGGCGGAGGCGCTAGGACCGAGCTGCGGCTCTTCTCTTGCTTTTTTTTTTTTTTTTTTTTTTTTTTTTTTTGACACGGAGTCTCGCTCTGTTGCCCGGGTTGGAGTGCAGAGAGAGATATCGGTTCACTACAACCTCCGCCTCCCGGATTCAAGCGATTCTCCTGCCTCAGCCTCCCGAGTAGCTGGGACCACAGGCGTCGTCCACCACGCCCAGCTAATTTTTGCATTTTTAGTAGAGATGGGGTTTCGCTATGTTGGACAGGCTGGTCTCGGACTCCTGACGTGATCCGCCTGCCTCGGCCTCCCAAAGTGCTGGGATTACAGGCGTGAGCCACCGCGCCCGGCCCCTTCGCTTGCTCTTACCCGGTGAGGTCCCATGCCCGAGTGCCTCCAGCAAGACACTTAGGCGTGACGCCCAGCCGATAGCGCCCCTGCCCAGCCAACGGCCCCGGAGGGACGCCGCGACTCGGAAAGCCGCTGGGCGCACGCACCTCCAGGAAGAGGACGCGGCAAGGGCACGGATGCCGCGGGGCCTGCCGGGAAACGTGGTCACCGCAAGGGACCCTGGGAGCTGGAGGCGCCCCGGCTCGGCGTCCCGAGCCTACCCCTCGGGACTAAGATGCCGGGAGTCTGGGGCGCTCTCCCTAGCTTCAGTCATCGGACGCTCCGTATCCAGCCCGCCCTGCCTGTCTCTTGCTTCCCCCAAATACTGCCCCTGCCTGTCCTCTGGCCCCCACCAAGACGAGACGAAACAGCTGAGGCAGGGAGGACACCACAGTCGACTGAGGACCAACCCCTCTACTTCCAGACCAGGCTGAGGGAGTCCACGCCACCCGCATGCGCGCGCCCCGGCCCCGCCTCCCCTGTCCTCCGCGCCGGACGCGCGCCTCGCCGGTGAACCGAGGGAAGGGAATGACGGAGCGACGGCGACCCCTAGAGGTGGGAGGAGGCGCAAGGATCCGGGGCGGGGAAGCGCCGTGGTGCAGGTTGAAGGGGGACATTGGGTCACTGCACTGGGATTAGGGTAGGGCGAGTGAGGCACTGGGCCTCTGGCACGGAATTTAAGGAGGCACCCCAAAATTTAGCAATCAGGATAAACAGGCTAGGCGCGGTGGCTCACGCCTGTAAGCCCAGCAATTTGGGAGGGCGAGGCTACGGATCACTTGAGGTCAGGAGTTCGAGACCAGCCTGGCCAAGATGGTAAAACCCCATCTCTGCTAAAAATACAAAACTTAGCTGGGAGTGGTGGCGCGTGCCTGCAGTCCTAGCTACTAGGGAGGCTAAGGGTGGAGGATAGCTTGAACCCGGTAGGCGGGGTTTGCAGTGAGCCAAGACTGTACCACTGCACTCCTGCCTGGGGAACAGAGTTAGAACTTTTCTCAAAAAAAAAAAAAAAAAAAAAAAAAGATAAGGAACATTTTAATGAAATAGTTTAAAAATCAAAACGAATGCAGAAATATCTATGATGAACAATATCCACATTTTAAATAAAGACAGGATGCTACCTGTGCTTTTGTCACCCTGCCTCACTTGCCTCACTCTAATCCTGGCCCTGGTTCCAATAAAACGTTATTTATAAAAGCAGGTGGCTGGCATGGGTCATAGTTTCTGACTTTTAAACGTTGTATTCAAATGTTATTTATCTTGATTGTTGAATATTTTGATGCTCTCTGAAATTTTGCACAAGGGACTAGTGCCTCACCCATCTTACCCAGTCCTGCCTCTGCTGAATCCTCTTGGCAAAAACTACAAAAGGCGAAACAAAGAAACACATTGGTAACCACATCTCTGCTCTGGCACCAGGAAGTGGACCACAAAATGGAGAGGACCCTGATTACGGTCTGAGTTCTGCCACCAGCTGCTGAGAGACTTTGGGCTATGCATGCACAGCCCAGCCTCAGCTGGCCGTGGGGTGTCCTAGAATGAGGTCTGTGACTAAGTCAGGTTAAAAGAGAGTTTAGGGAGCAGGGCTGGGCTTCTAAATAGGTGTTAAGTGGCTGAGTGCAGCGGCTCACACTTGTAATCCCAGAACTTTGGGAGGTCAAGGTGGGAGGACTGCTTTAAGGGAGGAGTTCGAGACCAGCTTGGTCAACATAGCAAGGCCTTGTCTCTGCAAATAATAAAAAGAAGCCTGATTCTTGTGCATCCTCAGGACCTGGTGTAACTAAGAGGCCATCAGGAGGTATTTCTGAATAAGAGGACGCTAGAACCTAGTGAGCCCATCAGGTTCAGGCTTTCCTTGGTCTTCAACTAATTGCTCATGTCCACCAATGAATCATCAACCCAAGAGAACTAGACAAGAAAAGTGTATGGGAATTATGATGTAATGTGTGGACAAGGTGACAAAGGGGCTGATGGTGGAGTAAGGAATTGTCCCAAAACCTCAGATGTTAGATGATGTGGCAGTTTCTATAAGCATGTAAAGTAGTTGGGCTGGAATTTCAGGGTCACATGGTTGAGAGGAGAAGAGGTTCGATAATCGTCCTCTTCCCCATTTTGCAGAACCTCATCTGGACACCCCTCCTTACACATCTCATAAGGACTTGAGGGCACTTGTTCTTCATGCTTAGTGAAGTTTCACTATTCTGAAATTTTCAATTTCACCAAGCTTCTGAACCAGGCCTCTGAGCAATGGTTCAGAGGAGGCTGAGGCAGGAAGATCACTTGGGCTCAGGAGTTCCAGACCAACCAGGGCAACATAGTGAGACCCCATCTCTAAAAAAAAAAAAAAAAAAAAAAAAAAAGTTTTTTAAAAAATTATTTGGGCATGTTGGTGCATGCCTGTAGTCCCAGCTACTTGGGAGGCTGAGGTGGAAGGATCACTTGAGCCCAGGAGGTGGAGGCTGCAGTGAGCCGTGGTTGTGGTACTGCACTCCAGCCTGGGTGACAGAGCAAGACCCTATCTAGACCCTATCTCAAAACTAAACACAACAACCTAGAAAATACTCACCTTCAATTGGTTTGAACAATAAGACAATTTGTTGGTTCACATAACTGGGAGGCAGGGTAGTTTCAGAGTTAATTAATTCAGTGACTCCACAATATTATCAAGACCCAGGTTCAGGTTGGGGACGGTGGCTCATGCCTGTAATCTTAGCACTTTGGGACGCCAAGACGAGTGGATCACCTGAGGTCTGGAGCTTGAGACTGGCCTGGCCAGCATTTTGAAACTCCCGTCTCTACTAAAAATACAAAAATTAGCTGGGCATGGTGGCACGCTCCTGTAATCCCAGCTACTCAGGAGGCTGAGGCAGAAGAATCACTTGAACCTGGGGGGTGGAGGGTGCAGCGAACTGAGATCACGCCACTTCACTCCAGCCTGGGCGAAACAGCAAAATTCCGTCTCAAAAAAAAAAAAAAAAAAAAAAGCTCTGCTTTTGTCAGTGTATTGGAATATCTTCTCAGTCGTGTCCCCTTGTGGTCACAGACAGCTACAACAACTCCAATCACCACATCCTCTTAAAACAATGCCTAAGGGTTGGCAGAAAGGTCTCTCATTAGTGTCCTCTTTCAAGAACAAGGAAGACTTTCCCATAGGCTCCACTATTCCTCTCACATATCATTGGCCAGAACTGCATCACATGTTGTTCTTAAACCAATCTCCGGCAAGGGGAATGGAATTACCCTGGGTGACTTAGGTATTCATTTTGGTTACATGATTTATGTGAATACAGACCATAGGGGTAGCACATGGCTTCCCACTGTACATTGCTGCACCAAATCTGAACCCGTTTGCTCACTTTAGTTCCAAGAAAGCAGATCCTGTGGTGTCAACAAATTCATCAAGAAGCAAGGATGTTTTAACAACCAGGATTATTCTTCTTGGGCAAGCAGATTTGTCCCATAATCATAAGAATTTTTTTCATCCCATAATCATAAGATTTTTAGGCTGGAAGGAATCTCAGAATTCTGGGAAGTTTAAAAAATTGTTTTAAATGAGGACTCCAACCTTCCTCCAACCTTCCTGGGCTCCATGGGTGAGTCTAAGTCAAAATTTCTATCACTAGGTCAAAGTATATTACATTCAGCCGGGTGTGGTGGCTCACACCTGTAATCCCAGCACTCTGGGAAGGTGGGGCAGGTAGATCGCTTGAGGTCAGCAGCTTGAGATGACTCTGGCTAACGTGGCAAAACCCCATCTCTACTAAAAATATAAAAATTAGCTGGGCATGGTGGTGCCTGTGTGTAATTCCAGCTACTTGGGAGGCTGAGGCAGGAGAATCGCTTGAACCCAGGAGGTGGAAGTTGCAGTGAGCCGAGATTGCACCACTGCACTCCAGCCTGGGTGACAGAGACCCTGTCTCAAAAACAAACAAACAAACAAAGACAGACTCTGTCTCAAAAACAAACAAAACAAAAAAACCCAAAGTATATTATACATATACCCTCTGGGTTTGATTCTTGGTTTCGCCAGTTAATAGCTGTGGGAGTTTGGGCAGTTTGGTGAATCTAATCTCCGTACCTCAATTTCTTCATCTGTAACATGGTAATAATAACAGCACCCACCTCATAACGTTGCTGGGAAGATTCAAGGAGATAAGCCATGTGAAGAGCTTAGCACCATGTCTGGCACCATGGTAAGTGTTCAGTGAATGTCAGTCAGTTGGTAGCTATGGCAGCCATCTGCTGAGATAGTTCCCAGTGATCCTACTGGTGTTCACACCCTTGTTAGTCCCTTCTCACAGTGCATGAGGGTTGGTCTATGTGACCTGTGGATTACTATAGAAGGAGTTACTTCTAATTTCTTTTTTGAGACAGAGTCTCGCTCTATCACTTGGCTCACTACAACCTCCGTCTGCTGGGTTCAAGCGATTCTCATGCCTCAGTCTCCCAAGTAGCTGGAATTACACACACAGCCACCAATCCTGGCTAATTTTGTATTTTTAGTAGAGATGGGGTTTCATCATGTTAGCCAGGCTGGTCTCGAACTCCTGACCTTAGGTGATCCACCCACTTCGGCCTCCGAAAGTGCTGGGACTACAGGTGTGAACTACCATACCTGGCTGGAATTACTTTTGATTTCTAAGATTAGGTTATAAAAGTCATGACAGTGAAAATATCCCAACTTATTCTGAGGCCAATATTACCCTACTGTCAAAATCAGACAAAGACATCATAAGAAAATTATATATGTATAGTTTTCTGAATATATATACACATTCAGAAATATATATAAAGGATAACCAGGTGGGATTTATCCCAGGAATGCATGGTTAATTTAACCTATGAAAATCAATTAATATACTACATCAATAAAATAAAGGGAAAACATTGCATTATGATTTCAATTGGTATATAAAAAAAAAGCATTTGACAAAATTCAGCGCCCATTATCCTAAAAATACTCAACTAGGAATAGAAGGAAATTCAATTAACGTGATAAAGGGCATCTATGAAAAACTCACTGCCAACATCATACTCAATGGTAAGAGAATAAAAGCTTTTCCTCTAAGATCAGGAACAAGAAAGGGATGCCCACTTTTGCCACATCCATTCAACCTTGTACTGGAAGTTCTCACCAGTTCTTGCCTGGAAGCTCTTGCCGTGAGGCAAGGAAAAGAAATAAAAAGCAAGCAAATCAGAAAGGAAGGAAGCAGTAAAACTACCTCCATTTACAGATGAGATGATTTTATAGAAAAGTCTAAAGAATCCATGAAAAAAACCTTGTTAGAACTAATAAACAAATTCTGCAAAGTTGCAGCAAACAAAATTAATACACAGAAATCAGTTGTTTTTATACTCGATATATTCTATATTCTGGTGTAGTCTATTTTCTGCTGCTATAACCATGCCACAGATTGGGTAATTTATAAAGGAAGGAGACAGAGTGAAACTTGGTCTCAAAAAAAAAAAAAAAAACAAAAAACATAAAAAGAGGTGTAATTGACTCACATGACTTGGGAGGCCTCAGGAAACTTACAAATCCTGGCAGAAGGTGAAGGGGAAGCAAGGCATGTCTTACATGGTGGCAGAAGAGAAAGAGAGAGCAAAGAGGAAGAGCCACATACTTATCTAACAACCAAAGTGCTGGTGATAAATTCTCTCCTGAGAATTCTATCACAAGAATAGCAAGGGGGAAGTCCACCCCCATAATTCAGTCACTTCCCACCAGGCCACTCCCCCAACATGTGGGAATTACAATTCGAGACAAGATTTGGTTGTGGACACAGAGCCAAACCATATCAGGCATGCAATCATGTGAGACATGAGACAGAGGGAGAAATGGTGCTGAATTTATCCTTGTACCAGGAGCCCACCCCTTGATAACTAACTCCTTCCCATGATAATGGCATTAATCCATTCATGAAGACAGAACTTTCATGACCTAATGACCTCTTACAGGCCCCTTCTCTTAATATTGTTACAATGGCAATTAAATTTCAACATGAGTTTTGGAGGGGACATTCAAACTATAGCACTCTCAATAAAAATTACACAATAGGTCAGGTGCAGTGGCTCATTCCTATAATCCCAGCACTTTGGGAGGCCAAGGGGGGCAGTTCACTTGAGGTCAAAAGTTCAAGACCAGCCTGGCTAACATGGCAAAACCCTGTCTCTACTAAAAATACAAAAATTAGCTGGGCATGGTGGCACATGCCTGTAATTCCAGCTACTCGAGAGGCCGAGGCAGGAGAATCACTTGAACCCGGGAAGCAGAGGTTGCAGTGAGCCAAGATCACACCACTGTACACCAGCCTAGTGCCAGAGCAAGACTCCATCTCAAAAAAAAAAAAAGTTAACTCAAATTGGATCATAGACCTAAATGTTAGAACTCTTAGAATCTTTATGACTTTGAATTAAGAAATGCTTTCTTAGATATGACACCAAAAGCATAAGCAACAACAACAAAAATACAGAAACTGAGCCCCATCTAAATTAAAACCTCTTGTGCTTCATAGGACATTATGCTTTGATTTTTTTGTTTTTCTTTCCAAACACCAAGACTTCAACGAGATTCATAGGACATTATTAAGAAAAGGAAAAGATAATCCACAGAGCAGGTGAAAATCTTTGCTAATCATATATCTTGTAGGGGATTTGTACCTAGAACATATAAAGAACTACTGCAACTCAATGATAAAAAAATAATAATAATAATCCAATTTAAAAATGGAATAAGGCTGGGCACAGTGGCTCATGCCTGTAATCCCAGCACTTTGGGAGGCTGAGGCAAGTGAATCACCTGAGGTCAGAAGTTTGAGACCAGCTTGGCCAATATGGTGAAACATTGTCTCCTTACTAAAAAGGCTCAAATTAGCCATGCGTGGTGGCACGCACCTGTAATCCCAGCTACTCGGGAGGCTGAGACACAAGAATCACTTGAACCCAGGAGGCAGAGGTTGCAGCAAGCCGAGATCGTGCCACCGCACTCCAGCCTGAGCAACAGAGCAAGGCTCAGTCTCAAAAAAAAGAGAAAGAAAGAAAGAAAGATAGAAAATAAATAAATAAATAAGTCACGTGTGGTGGCATGTGCCTCCAGTTCTAGCTACTTGGAAGGCTGAGGCACAAGAATCGCTTGAACCCAGGACACAGAGGCTGCAGTGAGCCAAGATTACACCACTGCACTCCTAGATGACAGGGGAGACTCTGTCTCAAGAAAAAGAAAAGAAAATGGACAAACAACGTGAATAGACAGTGCAAATAAGTTATAAAATTGGCCCATAATTACATGAAAAGATCCTCAACATCATTAGTTTCCAGAGAAATGCAAATTAAAACTACAAGATGACACATCATACCTATTAGGATGGTGATAATAAAAAAGGCATGTAATTAGGCCGAGCACAGTGGCTCACCCATGTAAACTCAACACTTCAGGAGTCCAAGGTGGGCGGATCAACTGAGGTCAGGAGTTCAAGACCAGCCTGGCCAACATGGTGAAACCCAGTCTCTACTAAAAACACACAAAAAATTAGCTGGACATGGTGGCAGGCACTTGTAGTCCCAGCTACTCAGGGGCTGAGGCAGAAGAATTGCTTGAAGCTGGCAGGCAGAGGCTGCAGTGAGCTGAGATCATGCCACTGCACTCCAGCCTGGGCAACAGATGAAGACTCCATCTCAAATAATAATAACAATAACAATAATAATAATATTTTTAAAACAGTAATATTTACAGGTAGTGGCTTACACCTGTAATCACAGCACTTTGGGAGGCCCAGGCGGGGCGGAATCACCTGAGATCAGGAGTTTGAGACCCACCTGATCAACTTGGTGAAACCCTGTCTCTACTAAAAATCCAAAAATTCGCTGGGCGTGGTGGCAGGGGGCTACTCTGGAGGCTGAGGCAGGAGAATTGCTTGAACCCGGGAGGTGGAGGTTGCAGTGAGCCAAGATGACACCACTGCACTCCAACCTGAGTGAGAGTGAGACTCCGACTCAAAGAAAAAAAAGTAAATGCTGAAGAAAGACAGGTAATTAATGAGTTTTTGTGAGGATGTGGAGAGATTGGAACCCTCACACATGGCTGGTTGGAATGTAAAATCATACACTAACTTTGGAAAATAGTCTGGCAGTTCATCAGATGTTGAAACATAGTTATATGATCCAGCAATATTACCTCTAGATATGCAACCAAGAGAAATAGAAGCATATTCCACATAAAACTTGTGCATGAATATTCAAAGCAGCATTATTCATAGTAGCCCCGGAGTGGACACAACCCGAATGTCCATCAACTGACGATTGAAGAAAGAAAAGTGGCATATCCATGTCTTTGTTTTGTGCTGCATCATAGAATGCCTAAGTCTGGGTAATTTATACAGAATAGAGATTTCTTTCTTTCAGTTCTGGAGGCTGGGAAGTCCAAGGTCAAGGGGCCTGCATCTGGTGAGGGTCTTCTTTCTGCCTCATCTCATAGCAGAAAGCAGAAAGGCAACACAGAGCAAGAGGTGGGGTGGGGGCAGAACCCATCCATTTATCAACTGTCCACTCCCTTGATAACTAACCTACTCATGCAATAATGCCATTAATCTTTCATGAGGGAAGAGCCCACATGACCTAATCATATATATATATTTTGAGATGGAGTCTTGCTCTGTCACCCAGGCTGGAATGCAGTGGCAGGATCTCGGCTCACTGCAACCTCTGCCTCCTGGATTCAAGCAATTTTCTCACCTCAGCCTTCTGAGTAGCTAGGATTACAGGCACATGCCACCATGCGCAGCTAAGTTTTGTATTTTTAATAGAGACGGAGTTTCACCATCTTGGCCAGGCTGGTCTCAAACTCCTGACCTCGTGATACACCCACCTCATCCTCCCTAAGTGCTGGGATTACAGGCGTGAGCCACTGCTCCCAGCAACCTAATCACTGAAAGTTCTCACCTCTCAATGGTTGCATTGGGGGTTAAGTATCCAATGCATGAACTTTAGGGCACACGTTTAAGCCATAGCAATCCTAAAGTGAAATTGTATTATTCCTAATAAAAAGAAATAAAATGCCATAGCACAAATGAACCTTGATAACATGCTATGTGTAAGAAGCCAGACAGAAAAGATTGCACATTGTATGATTCCATTTATATGACGTGTACAGAATAGGTCATCTGTAGAGATAAGATGTAGATTACTGGTTGCCTAAGGTTGGGGACAGGAGGTGTTATGGACTGAATGTTTGTATCCCCCACAAATTTATACATTGAAGTTTAACCCCCAATGTGACGGTATTTGAAGACAGGGCCTGGCCAGGTGCGGTGACTCACGCCTGTAATCCCAGCTCTTTGGGAGGCCAAGGTGGGTGGATCACCTGAGGTCTTGAGTTCAAGACCAGGCTGGCTAACATGGTGAAACCTCGTCTCTACTAAACATTCCAAAAAATTAGCCGGGTGTGGTTGTGGATGTCTGTAATCCCAGCTTCTTTGGAGGCTGAGACAGGAGAATCGCTTGAACCTGGGAGGCGAAGGTTGCAGTGAGCCGAGATTGTGCCATTGCACTGCAGCCTGGGCAACGAGAAGAAAACTCTCTCTCAAAAAAAACAAAACAAAACAAAACAAAACAAAAAACTTTATCCCCTGTGAGCAGGTGCTAAAGGTTAAATAAGGTCATCAGGATGGGGCACTTCAAAAAGGATGCTGGTGATTAAGGGAACTGGGGCCAGGTTCGGTGGCTTACGCCAGATCCATCTCTTTGAGAAGCCAAGGCGGGAGGATCCCTTGAGCCTAGGAGTTTGAGAACAACCTGGGCAACACAGCAAGACCTCACCTCTATTCTTTTTTTTTTTTTTTTGAGATGGAGTTTCACTTTTGTTGCCCAGGCTGGAGTGCAATGGTGTTAGCTCACTGCAACCTCCACTTCCTGGGTGCTCCTGCCTTGGCCTCCCGAGTAGCTGGGATTACAGGCATGCACCACCACTCCAGGCTAATTTTGTATTTTTGGTAGAGACAGGGTTTCACCATGTTGGTCAGGCTGGTCTCGAACTCCCGACCTTAGGTCATCCACCTGCCTTAGCCTCTCAAAGTGCTAGGATTACAGGCGTGAGCCACTGTGCCCAGCCTGACCTCACCTCTATTCATAAAATTTAATTTGTTTAAAAAAGGGAGGAAACTGTGAGGAGATAAAAGAGAAAGGGCCAAATGATTCAATTCTAAGCTTTGGAATTTTTGTGGTTTTTGTTCTTTTTAATTTTGAGGGAAAAATGTTGAAGCAATTTAAAAATGTACTGTGAGAGAACAAATACAGCGATATTCTTACAAAAAATAATCCAAAAACCAAAAAACCCGAAGCCCAAGAACATAAGCTTCCCAAGGAGCTGACAAAGCCCCAAATCTCCAGGCTGCAAACATTCTCCCGTCTGCTCATTTGCGAGGATCCAGTGCTGTGTGTCCACTGCTGGGAAGTGAGGGCATCTGCTGGCGTGGAGCAGCCACTCCGAGGGTGCCTTGAAGCCTGTGGATGCAGTTCTCTGCGCTCTGCCCTGGGCTCTAACATCTTCTGTACCCCCACCTCTTCACCCTCTCTGGGGCTTTCTTCTCTACTCATCTAGGGAGGATCCCTTGAGCCTAGGAGTTTAAGACCAGCCTGGGCAACATAGCAAGACCTCACCTCTATTTTTTTTTTCTTGAGACGGAGTTTCACTCGTTGCCCAGGCTGGTAGCAGAAAATGCTACCACACCCCACACTACATTGAGTTGTCACGACTCTCTAGTCCCCATTATTCCAGAGCAGCACCTCAGCTGTTTCTTAATTTTGATTACCTTAAAACTTTTTGTTACCCTGGTAGTCCCAGCACTTTGGGAAACTGAAGTGGGAGGACCACTTGAGCTCAGGAGTTGGAGACCATCCTGGGCAATGTAGCAAGACCCCTGTCTCTACAAAAAAAAATTTAAAAATTAGCTGGATGTGGTGGCACATGCCTGTAGTCCCAGCTACTTGGAAGGCTGATGCAGGAGGATCATCTGAGCCCAGGAGGTTGAGGCTGCAGTGAGCTGCAGTCACACCACTGCACCCCCGCCTGGGTGAGAGAGTGAGACCCTGTCTCAAAAAAACCAAAAAACCATAAAAACCTTTTGTTATTGGGATGACACTGCTCCAAGGCCTTCCAGAGATAGGGAATCTATGGACACTTACACACATCTGTGTGCACACACATACAGACACACCCATACTAATTTCTTTGTCTATCTAAACACTTTCTGAAAATCCAGAGTCCACTCCTATACCTCTAGTTCCAATTTGACACCACGAGGGCCACCCATGTTTTCTGCCTTTCCCGATCTGCGTCTTGGTTTTCTCTTGACACTGAGAAACCTGACTGTTGTTATCTTTCATATGTGTACTTATTTGACTAATAGCCAGCGAAAGCAGTTTCTTATCTCTCTCACCATCTCCTTCCCGTGGCTGATGCCCTCCTAATCCTATCAGGTTCTGCCACGCCGAGCCAGGCCACCCTCTTGTGTGGACACCCACCTCCCCACCACCCCCCCACCCCACCACCCCCCCACCCCACTGCCCGATGCTGGAGTTCTGATCTGCGTCTCATTCCCCACACCGAGCAGATGCCTCTCTGGCTCTGCCTGCCCCTAGAGGCTGTAAGACCACATTGCTCAGGAAAGGGAGGAAAGGGAAGGGGTGTAGGAAGAGCAGATCTTCTTTGAAGAATTCTCTTTAAAAACAAAATTTTTTTTTTAGAGGCAGGGTCTCACTCTGTTGCCCAGGCCGGGGTGCAAGTGGCACAATCCCAGCTCACTGCAGTCTCAAACTCCTGGGCTCAAGCGATCCTCCTGCCTCAGCCTCCTGAGTAGCTAGGACTACAGGTAAACGTCACCACACCTGGCTGGTTTTTTTTTTTTTTTTTTTTTTTTTTTGTAGAGATGGATCTTGCTATGTTGTCCAGGTTAGTCTTGCACTCCTGGGCTCAAACCATCCTCACACCTCAGCCTCTCAAAGTGCTGGCATTATATGTGTGAGCCACCACCTTTTTTTCCCATTTCTAATTTACTATAATATTTTTAGTAAGCCATTGGCTGAGAAACCAGATTCACTAATCCATTCATTTACCCTTTCATGATACAAAATCTTTTTTTAAATTTTTTTAGAGATGGGATTTCACCACGTTGACAAGGCTGGTTTCAAACTCTTGACCCTGTGATCTGCCTGCCTCAGCCTCCCAAAGTGCTGGGATTATAGGTCTGAGCCACTGCGCCCGGCCTCATGATACAAAATTTTTTTAACCAAGTGAAGCCTTTTCTGAGAATTGAGGGCATGAGCTTTGGTGCATGGACTTGGAGATCTCTGCTTCTTGAACCCCTAGGGGCTCCCTTTACTTCATTCACTCCCAGAGCTCAGCTGGGTTCTGAATGGGGAAGGTTGGCCAGCCTGGGAGAGGGAGGCCCATTCCCAGGAATCAGAAAGATCCTATTCTCTGGCACCAGAGACCCTTTCCCAGGAATCAGAGAGACCCATTCACAGGCAGCAGAGACCTATCTCAAAGGTCCTCACACCCCTGATAACAAATCAGCCAGGAGGTAGGGTGGAGAGAGGAGTGTCCTACCAGGTCCGAGGAGGCTGTTTAGTTCCTGGACTTCTTGCTAAGGATTCCCCGTCCCACTCTTCATGGGTAGCTGAGGTCAGGGAACCTGTGGGGACAAGACTAGGTTTCTTTTAAATGCTAATCTGCTGACTAACCCCGAGTCTGGGAATGCCTCCAAAATGTCAAGCTGATCTATTTTTTTTTTTTTTTTTTGAGACAGTCACTCTCCCAGGCTGCAGTGCAGTGGCACGATCTGGGCTCACTGAAACCACTGCCACCCGGGTTAAAGCGATTCACCTGTCTCGGCCACCCCACTAGCTGGGTTTACAGGTGCGTGACACAACGCCTGGCTAATTTTTTATATTTTTGGTAGAAACGGGGTTTCACCCTGTTGGCCAGGCTGGTCTCAAACTCCTGACCTCAGGCGATCTGCCCGCCTCAGCCTCCCAAAGTGCTGGGATTACAGGCATGAGCCACCACGCCCGGCCCTGATGTGTTACCCTTTATGTAGAAACATCTCTTTACTGTAAGTTTCCTCCAAAACGACCCTTGTACTCTTCCAGAAATCAGACGCTGTGATGCCTGCAACCACCTGGACATTCCTTCCAGAGCATGCATACTTTTTCCCCATGATACAAGCCCTGGGTCTGGTATCTTGCAGTGACAAGACCTCCCTGTTTCACAGGTAGATCATGGGGTCACTTTACATATGACTCTTTCTCAGAACTGAATCCCTCACCTCCTTTTTGCAGGTCTTGGATCTGCCAGCCATCCCCTCCCCCATCACCATCCTGTTCCCAAACCCCTGGTCTCTGTCCCTGGCTAGGGATTCACCTACGCCCATGCCTGAGTAGCCCTGGGGCCTTCAGCCCTGCAGCTGCTGCAGTAGAAGGTGGGCAGGTCTGCCCTGAGCCAGCCTCCCCTCCTTCCTCCACTCCTTTGGGAAAGGACCCAGATCCCAGGGAAGAGAACCTACCAATCACCTAAGCAATGTGGACGCCTTTCTCACGGCTCTCTATGCCTGCCCCATGTGGGATGCTGAGGACTTAGCAGGGACAGTGCAAACAGTCTCAGTCCTCCTGGAGAATGCCTATGGGGATATAAAGGGAAGAAAGGGAGGGAGGGAATCTGGCCGGGGATGGGGGACACTGCTCCAGCATCCCAAGTACCCCTCCAAAACTGCCTGCCTCACCACATCTGAGCTTCCAGGTGGGTGGGCTCCTGTGGACACATCCACCCAACACCAGTGTCTGTGTCCCACCAGGCTCAGAGCCAGGAACCTGGGACCTGGGACCCAGGACTAGGTGAGCTGACATAAGTATGATTGCACTAGAGTCAGTCTCATGCCCAGAGCTGAGCAGGAGCAGGGCCAGCCCAGAAGAGACGATGTTATTAACTCCTACCCGCTCCTGTCTAGCGTTTAGAGTACCCCAACACTGGCTTGCTTCCTACAGTCACTCTAGGAGGAATGTCTGCCAGGGACCCTGACCTCTGATCCAAGCATGTGAGGGACTGCCTTGCCTAGCTGGGCCTGTGCACTCTGCCTTTACCTCCCTTCAGATAGGGAAAGGAGTTTTGAATTAGGGAGTGATGTCATAGTGGGGAGTGGAGGTGCGGTGGCAGAAAGACAGGGAGGCTCAGGGAAGGAAGCCAGGTCTGTCATAGAGGAGTTGTGGGGGAGGGGAAGGAAAATGGCATAGTAGGGAACAGGAAGGGGTGAAGGAAAGGGGAAAAGTGCATGGAATAGAACTTCTCGCCCACAGTGGGGTGGGGTGAAGACTGTAACCTCAAGTGCTTTTCTGCAGGGGACAGGCAAGTAACACATATAAAACATGCTGAGTCAGGGATGCAACAGGGAGTGTCTCCATTTCTATGTCCTGGACAGCCACTATTTGACAAATTGCTGCCATAGAGATCCAATGTTGCAGGATCTTCTGACACAAACAATAAAGCCTGCAGGGTGTGGTGACTCACGCCTGTAATTCTACCACTTTGGGAAGCTGAGTCAGGTGGGGGAGGAAGGGGCCAGGACAGGGGGACCATTTGAGTCCCGGAGTTCAAGACCAGCCTGCAACCTAGTGAGACCCTGTCTCAAGTTAAAAAAAAAAAAAAAAAGCAAACACAAACCAAACCCCAGAAATTGATTGTGATGTGCATTCTCCTTATTTAAATGTTGGCTCTTTAAAAAAATTAAAAAGGTGGCTGGGGGCAGTGTCTCACCCCTGTAATCTCAGCGCTTTGGGAGGCTGAGGCGGGCGGATCATGAGGTCAGGAGTTCGGTCTAGCCTGACCAACATGGTGAAACCCTGTCTCTACTAAAAATACAAAAATTAGTTGGGTGTGGTGGTGCGCACCTATAATCCCAGCTACTCAGGAGGCTGAGGCAGAACTGCTTGAACCCGGGAGGCGGGAGTTGTGGTGGGCTGAGATCGAGCCACTGCACTCTAGCCTGGGCAACAAGAGCGAGACTCCGTCTCAAAAGATAAAAATAAAAAAATTAATAAAAATAAAAAGGCCAGGTGAGGTGGCTCATGCCTGTAATCCCAGCACTTTGGGAGGCCAAGACCACAGAACATTTGAACTCAGGAATATAAGACCAACCTGGGCAACACAGTGAGACGGCTCTACAAAACATTTTTTAAAAATCAAACTTAGCCAGGTGTGGTGATGTATGCCTGGGAGCTTGGCTCCTCAGAAGACTGAGGCAGGAGGCCCACTCGAGCCCAGAAGTTTGAGACCAGCCTGGGCAACACAATGAAACCTTAAGTAAAAATGTTGGCTTGTCTGAAAATACTGTGAGAGCCAAAAATGTTTCTCATCTCAGGCTTGGGCACTAGGTCACAAGCTTGGACAGTGAGGCTGCTTCTAACCCCAGTGAAGGGCATAGTGGATGCAGGGCATGGGATAAACTCCTGTGGGATTAAGCCCGAGCGTCTCCTTCTGGTCAGAACCTGTTTTATGCAATTGGAGAGAAGAGGGGTCCCAGGAATACTGGCCCGAATGTGAGAAATTAGCTTACAGGTCTCTGAAAAGGATTCTGTAAACCAGTCCTCCTCCCATCCCCACCTCTACCCATACCTAACACTCGTATGCAGTTATGAATTTTGCAGAGGTCTACAACACTTGACACTCACTCAAGGCGACTCCGAGGAAACTGAGGCTGAAAGGCCACTAGTAAGCAGGTAAAAAAGATCTGATCATGAAAATTATTCTCTGAGTGCCTACTATGCTGGGCTTAGGCCCCTCACTCAAATCCTGGCTTGTGCTCTCTGAAGAGTCCTGGATGAGGATGTCAGGAACACTGTCCCTCATCACTGACCCCCTGCTGGGGACATGTGCTGCTCCCAGCCTGAGGTGAACCTGTTTGTTATGTCATCTCCATGAAGCCTCCCGCATTTGCTCCAGGCAAGGCCCCTTCTCCACCCCCATGTCATTCACTCTGAGTTGCTCCTGGTCCTGAGTCTGTTTCCTTCCTCGGGTAACAGGCTACCTGAGGTGAGTCTGCCTCTTTCATTTCTGTAACCTCCAGGGGGAGCTCCAATGTGAGCTGCATGCTTGCTGATAGAAACCTAGGCGGGAGGGAGAGAGGGAAATTGAGGTTTGCTGAGTCATCCCCGGTCCAGGTGCTTCGTGCATGTGCGGTGCTCCTGTGGAATCTTCACAATCTCCCATCCCTGTTTTACAGTTGAAGAAACAGGCTCAGAAAAGGCAGACGTGTTTAAGGTCACACAAGCCTTGACACCCTGAGCTAGAAGCTGAGGGTGGGATCACTTCACATCCCTTCCCTTTAGCTCCTACTCTAGTGGATGGTGTCATAGATACAGAAGGCCTGATAAAAGAAGGCAAAGTTTGGGGGCAGCAGACTTGATCCCTGGATTAATGGTAGGAGTGTCCCAGAGGGGTGGGCATTAGGCCCTGGAAAGAGACAACTCCCTCCCCTACCTTGGAAGGGAAGGGCCTCAGAGCTTGGCCTCTTCTCTGAGCAGTTAGATAGGCGCTTGGGAAGCCTCCACCCGGCTCCCACATACATGAAGTTTTACCAGTAGAAATATGTCTGGGCAATGCCCAGGCAAAAGGTCCATGTTCAGTCCCCAGTAACCAGGCCCAAGCGTCTCTTCACCACTCTTCCCTCTATTGACAGAGGAACAGAAAAGGAGCCTGGGGAACTTGGGAGGGAAGGGGAAGGGGCAGATGACAAACCCTGGGCCTCTTGCCCCTGCCCGGGGATGCAACAAAGCAACTCCTGAACTCAATATACAGGTCTGTTCCGGGGGGGCCCACCACCCAGCATCACCCATTATGATAGTTCTCACGTGTTGAGAGGTGTTTCTAAGGGTTCACACAACCCAAGGCTCATGAAATGGTCCCAAGTTCAAATTCTCTGACTCGTCTGCTAGAATACAGGCTCCTTCATGGTTCCCTCTGGAGGTTAGGAATGCCCCACCCACCTCCTGCCATGGCACTCTTCACAGCGGCTTGCCTGATTTCTGGTCCCATTCCTTTGGGAAGACATAGCTGTTGCTCTAGGTGTGATTAATCCCATCACTCCCTAGGCCTGTGAAGGATAGGGTCAGCCACTGCCAGAGGTATCCTACATCTGCAGGTAGCTGGGTGCGCGCTGGACAGCTCCTGCCATCTCCAAACTCTCCCTTCAGCTAGTTGATGTTCTGATTTTGTAGCTTCAAAGAACAAACATAAGCCCTCTTAGCTGGGTTGGCTCTTTGAAGGCAGTGATCACAACTCTAGAGTTCTGATTCTTCCAGACTGGGGCACCTTTTTAAAAAAAAAAATTTAATTTTATTAATTCTTTGAGACAGAATCTCTGTCACCCAGGCTGGAGTGCAGTGGTACGATCTTCGATCACTGCAGCCTCGACCTCTTAAGTTCAAGTGAGTCTCTTTCCTCAGCCTCCCGACTAGCTGGGCTTACAGGCGCAAGCCAATACAGGCATGAGCCACCACGCCCAGCAAACACGGGGGTTCCTTGACTCAGCAGAGGATTGGGCAAAAAGATGTGGAGCCCCCTCCCCAACAAAATCAACAGCCATAGGGGAGCAGAAGGGGGTCTGCTTAGAGACCCTGGTTCCTTCCCTTTCCTTGAGGTCCGAACCAAAGTCAGAGCCGAAGTTTCAGCTAAAACTGAAGCCAGGGTTATTTGCAGAGGCTGCCGAATTTCAGCTAAAACTGAAGCCAGGGTTATTTGCAGAGGCTGACGCCCTTGTGCGTCCGCTGGTGCTGGCCCAGGTTGGAGCTTCGGGCTAACTCTGCCACTCTCCAGGCGGACGCAGGGCTTCTCACAGCTGTGGGCCACCTAGTGGACGAACAGGTAGGAGCTGTGGCCGAAGCTCTGGCCACATTCACAAGCATCAGGCTTCCGGTCTGTGTGACTGTGCGGGTGCCGCAGAAGATTCCAACTGTGCACAGAACTCTTGCTACAAACAAGGCCCTTAGAGGCCTTTTCACCCGTGTGGAGCGCTAGTGTTGCAACAGGCTGGAGCTAAGGCTGAGGCTCTTGCCGCAGTCCCCTCAGCAGTAAGGCTTTTAGCCGGTGTGTGCGCGCTGGTGCTGGATCAGGTAGGAGCGGAAGCTGAAAGTCTTCCCACACTCGGCACAGGTGTAGGGCTGAAGCGACGGCCACACTCGGGCAGGAGTATGGTTTTTCACTGGTGTGTACCCGCTGATGCTTAACCAGATCACAGCCACGTCGGAAGCTTTTGCCATACACCGCACAATGGTAAAGCTTGTCACCCGAGTGGCTGCCTTGGTGGTGAATGAAGCCGGGGAGGCAGGCTGTGGTCAGCCCACACTTCCGGCACTCGCAGGTTTTGGGGCTTGTAGACGGTTGCTGTTGGCAAAAGCTTCTTCCTCCCCATTTTCCGGGGAGCTTGACCATTTTCCGGGCGGAGAGCTGCCCCGGCCACATCCGAAAGGGCCGCTCAGGCGGAGCCACCTCGCAATCCAGGGATGACCTGGGGGCTCCCCGGAATGCGAACGTCCCGCTTCCCCGCCGCTCCGCCCCGTCTGGATTCTGCCTCGCCACTTTTGGCGCCGCCGACTGCACCGCGGGTGAAGAGCGCCCCATTTCCTAGAAGCCAGCTACTGAGCTCACGAGCACGCCCAGAGCGGGGGACACTCGGGACCCCGGGGTCCAGCTCCGGAAAAGGAAAATTCCACAAGCCCTTGTCACTCTAGGAAGCGGCAGCGAACGGTTTCGGTAGGTTTAACCCTCTCCTTCCCCAGACCGAGCAAGGGCTCCCCATCTGCCAAGCGGTCAGGACCCCACACTTTGGGCCTGGCTCGGGGTTATCGGAGTCCATCCCAGGGCAGGGCCCCGCCACCGCTGGGGGGCAGCGAAGCGAGCCTGGAGGAGGAAAGGCGGTCACCGCCGAGCGCACGCCGAGGGCGGAGCACGACACGAAAGCTCCGTGGTCGGACGTCCGGGCTGTCTGGAGGCCCCATCCCACCTGGAGGGCCCTGAAGAGTCTCCAGTGCGTCCCGAGGTAGGCGTGCGAAGCTGGGCGCGGAACACATCTCCCGCAAGCACCGCCCGCGCGTCCCAGGTCGCGCAGCGACTAGGTTACCGCCGCGCCTCCTGTGCAAGGACAAACTTCCGGGTTCGAGAACTACAACTTCCGACTGGCATAGCTTCGGCGATGCTATTTAAACACAGTCAGCAAGGCGGTGCCCGGCGACTCCCCTGTTTTCCAGTTCCGCTCCCTGGGATCCGCGGCGAGAGGCGGGGCGGAGTCTGAGGCCTGAGCCAAGATGGCGGCTGCGAAGCCAACCCTCACGGACTCGCTCTCGTTCTGCCTCGCGCAGCTCGCGGCGGCGACCGGGGAGGGTCTGGGTGGGGAAAAGGACCCAGCTACCAACGAGACACCCCTGGGCTGCGCGCTCCTAGCCCTCCGCACTCGTCACATCAAGGCAGCAGGGGGAATCGAGCGCTTCCGGGCACGCGGCGGGCTCCGCCCCCTTCTCGCGCTGCTACGGCGAGCGGCTGCAGCGGGTCCCGCCCCGTCCCAGACAGGCACCGGCTCCGCCCCTTCATCGGCCGCGTCAGCAGCTTCTAGCCCCGCCCCTGCATCGGGCCCCGCCCCCTCCGCTGTGTCGTCGACTCCTTCGCCACCAGTGCGCCTGCGCAAGAAGCTGGACTTGGCGCTTAGCATCCTAGCCGACTGCTGTACGGAAGGGGCGTGCCGGGCCGAAGTGCGCAGGCTCGGAGGTATACTCCCGTTGGGTAAGTGCTCCGCCCCTGTTTCCTAGAAAGATTTGGTTTGCCGCTCCCACGCTCTAGATTTCCTGGGCAGTCTGGAGTTCTTTGTGTCATATCCCGGAATAACGTGCTTTAGGTTGGAGCAGCGCTCCTGTTTCTCAAGCTGTTGTGTCCCATGACGTCACTGCTCTCTCTATAGATTATTCCTGACCCCTCGCAGATCAGATAATTACGGCCATTATGTAGGAATTGGTTGTTGAGGACTTTTTTCGGAGCTGGACTAGCAGAGGCCAAATGATTATTTGGTGACGTTTTCAGTTGATTCCTATCCTCCAGTTATGATGTTCATTGCAGACGTTCAATGCCCACTATGTGTCTAGCCATGTGCAAGGCTCTGAATCCCCACTGATGAGCTGGAAGGTGTAGTGGTTCACAAAGGGAGTTCTACAAAAGTCACCTAACCCTTCCGAGGCTAGATTTCCTTGTAAAATGGGGCAATAATAGCTACCTCAAAAAATTGGAGTGGAGAGAAAAGGAAGTACAAATATAGCATGAATATTCCTTGACATGTACAGGTAAAAAAAAAAAAAGACAAATATAGCACGAATGTAAAAATATTCTAAGCATGACTACTTCAAGTTATTAAAAACTAGCACAAGCCGGGCGCAGTGGTGAGCGCTAGTAGTTCCAGCTACTTGGGAGGCTGAGGCGGAAGGACCACTTGCGCCTGGGGGATCAAGGCTGCAGTGAACAATGACTGTGCCTGTACTCCAACCTGGGCAACATAACAAGACTTAATCTATTAGAAAACCAAACAAACCAGTAGTCACTTAGGGAGCAGGAAAAAATAAATAAAAATAATAAAAACCAGCACAGTGAGAACAAATCTTAGCGAAAGATAAGCTTTTCTGTTTACCAGCTAAATTGGTGCCTCCTAGTGGCAATGGGTGAAAGCAATTTACATGTCACTACCTGCCCTCCACGAAATTATGTTAGTTTTGATGACCTCTTAACTTTCTGGATAAAGAGAAGCATTAATATACTTAAAATTTACATAAAATGTATCTGGACTGTAATATGTTTGACAAGAGGCTCGGTTATTAAATAACCTCCATCATTCACTGACTGTTTTAAATATCTTCTGAATCTGTCTGCTTCTCTGTCTTCCTACTTCCACTATGTGCCCAGAGACTGGTACCTCTGTGCTATGTGATGCTGGTAGCTGGGTTAATTCAAGCTGTTGTCTTTTCTTGCTTGGACTATTATGACAGCCTTTTGACTCCTCCCCTGTCCTATTCTTTCCCCTGTAATACATTCTCCCTATGGATGCGAGATTGTACCATGTCACTCCCCTTCATAATACCCTTGTGTGGCCCCCAGTGCCTTCACATTCTAGCCCCTGGCCTGGCATTTGAAGCCTTTCACAGACACTGCATCTTACCCCTGGGCCTTTGCAAAGGCTGCTTCCAAACTTGAAATGCCTTTTCACACCCCATCCACCGTGTTTCTAGCAAATACCTCCCTGTGTACCCCTCCAGACCCAGCTCAAGTGTTAGCCTCTTCTTTTTGTTTTTGAGATGGAGTCTTGCTCTGTTGCCTAGGCTGGAGTGCCGTGACATGATCTCTGCTCACTGCAACCTCTGCCTCCTCAGTTCAAGCAGTTCTCCTTCCTCAGCCTCCTGGGTAGCTGGGATTACAGGCACGCACCGCCATGCCCATGTAATTTTTGTAGTTTTAGTAGAGACGAGGTTTGGCCTTGTTGGCCAGACTGGTCTTGAACTCCTGACCTTAGGTGACCCACACACCTTGTCCCCCCAAGTGCTGGGATTACAGGTATGGGCCGCTGTGCCCTGCTGAGCATTAGCCTCTTCTGCAAGCCTTCTCAACCCTCTCAGGCCACATTTTCCAGGTGATTGATGCTCCCATTGATGCTACTTCCCAGACAATAAGGGGTAGAACCCTCAAGAGCCCAGACTCTCCTTGCAGTGACCATTCTTCAGTGCATGAAGACAGACAGCATCCAGAACCGAACAGCCCGTGCCCTGGGGAACTTAGCCATGGAACCTGAGAGCTGTGGGGACATCCACTGTGCTGGTGAGAGGCTGTGAGGGTGGGGCCAGCTAGGGCTCAGGGTGGAAGAAAGACTTGAGTATCTGTCCATGTTCACTCTCTGTGCTCCCCTTTCCTGCCCTCCTCAGGTGCTGTTCCCCTGCTTGTGGAGAGCCTGACAGCCTGCCAGGACTCACTGTGTCTGCAGAATGTGGTGCGTGCCCTCCGTAACCTGGCAGACTCACCCCAGCACCGCCTGGCCCTGGCACAGCAGGGAGCAGTGCGCCCACTGGCCGAGCTCCTGGCCACTGCCCCAGACGCTGCACTGACCTCAGCCCTCGTCCGTGCCCTCCTGGAACTCAGCCGAGGCTGCTCCCGGGCCTGTGCTGAGCAGCTTAGTCTGGGTGGGGGACTAGGCCCACTTGTCAGCCTGGCTTCCCACCCCAAGCGGGTAGTACGTGAGGCAACCATTCTGACCCTTGCCAACCTGTGTGCCCAGGGCTTGATTCGTCCTGCACTGGGCAATGCTGGTGGGGTGGAGGTGCTGGTACGGGAGCTCCGGCAGCGCCGGGGTCCCAGTGGAGCCAGCCCAGCCTCCCAGCAGCCCCTGGTGCGGGCCGTGTGCCTCCTGTGTCGCGAGGCCATCAACCGGGCCCGGCTGCGGGATGCTGGTGGCTTGGATCTGCTGATAGGCCTGCTGCGGGACCCTCGTGCCAGCGCATGGCACCCTCGTATTGTGGCTGCCCTTGTGGGCTTTCTCTATGACACTGGGGCCCTGGGCCGGCTTCAGGCTCTGGGACTTGTGCCTCTCCTGGCTGGGCAGCTGTGTGGTGAGGCTGGCGAGGAGGAAGAAGAGGGAAGAGAAGCTGCTTCCTGGGACTTCCCTGAGGAGCGGACCCCTGAGCGGGCACAGGGTGGAAGCTTCCAGAGCCTCAGGTGAATCCCTACCCCAAGGATTGGGAGGGTAAGCAATGTGGTGACATAGGGTTTGTGTCTGTCCTGGCCCTCTTCACTACCTCCATCCCCATTCTGTCCGAATAAGACTTTTATTACCCAGACTCCTGATTGCCTGCCATGACATGACCACCTGTCAGTTCCCTTTTAACATGCTCCTCTCTCCTGGGTCTACCTTTTCTTTCTTTTTTTTTTTTTGGAGATAGGGTTTTACTCTTTTGCCCAGGCTGGAGTGCAGTGGTGCCATCTGCACTCATTGCAACCTCTGCATCCCGGGTTCAAGCATTCTCCTGCCTCAGCCTCCCAAGTAGCTGGGATTACAGGCGCCTGCCACCACGCCCAGCTAATTTTTGTATTTTTAGTAGAAATGGGGTTTCACGGTATTGGCCAGGTTGATCTTGATCTCCTGACCTTATGATCCGCCCGCCTTGGCCTCCCAAAGTGCTGGGATTACAGGCGTGAGCCACCATGCCCAGCTGGATCTACCTTTTAACCTTGGTTCCACCCTAGCTCCTTTGAACTTTGGGACCCAGACAAGTTCACTGGGAGGTGGAATGTACACTGGTTAAGACCGTAGGCTGTGGAGTTCACATTCTTACTCTGTTACCGTCATCACTCATAAGCTGAAGCGTCACAGGAAAGCTGAGGAATTCTGGGAGTCTGAGTCCCTGTGTGTGACATACACGCCCCACAGAGTTGTTGCAGAGATTTGAGGGTCTTTTGCCCCATGCCTGGCACTAAGCGTTGCTCACTGGACGTCAGCCTTCTCGTGAGCTCTCTGACTTCCATCTCCGACCACTCCTGCTGCCTGCAGCTCTCTTTCGCACTGGCTTTCTAGCTAGTTTTTGCAGATGATAGGTGGGTATACTGCATCTGGGGCTGCTGTTCTCTCTGCCTAGAACACTCTTCCTTCCATCTGCCCTCCTCTCTCAGCTCCTTCAAGTCCTTATTCAGACCTTACCTTCTCAGTAGAGGCCACCATCATCACCCTGTTTAAAATTGCAACTCTCCCCTCCCCCACCTTTTTATTTTATTTTATTTTATTTATTTTTTTGAGACAGAGTCTCGCTCTGTCGCCCAGGCTGGAGTCCAATGGCATGCTCTCGGCTCACCGCAACCTCCGCCTTCCGGGTTCAAGCAATTCTCCTGCCTCAGCCTCCCAAGTAGTTCGGATTACAGGTGTGCACCACCACGCTCGGCTAATTTTTATATTTTTAAGTAGAGACCGGGTTTCACCATGTTGGTCAGGCTGGTCTCAAACCCCTGATCTTGTGATCTTCCCTCCTCAGCCTCCCAAAGTGCTGGGATTACAGATGTGAGCCACTGTGCCCGGCTGGTTATTATTATTTTTTTAATATTAGAGATGGGGAGGTCTCACTTTGTTGCCCAGGCTGGTCTTGAACTCTTGGCTTCTAGTGACCCTCCTGGCTCAGCCTCTCAAAGTACAGAGATTACAGGTGTGAGCCACCACACCCGGCCCCCAGTGCTTCCTATTTCCTTTTTATTTTCTCCATGATCCCTGTACTCCACACTGGCCCCACACTAACATAACTCATGGTTCACTTACTTGTCTGCTTCCTCTCACTGGAACATAAACTCTAGGAGGACAGGCATTTTGTTCAGTGCTTCTACCCAGCACCCAAAGAAGGGCTTGACACATGACAAGCATCAGTAATTGCTGAATGAGGTTTTGGTCCCATCCCCCCTACACTTCTGTTTCTTCCCTTTCTCCGCTTTCCTCCTTGCCCTGGCTTTGCCTCCCTCCAAGACAGCTTTTAGCTAATGTAGTGGCTCATGCCTGTAATTCTCAGGAAGCCAAGGCAGGAGGATTGCAGGAGCACAGGAGTTAGATACCAGGCTGGGCACCATAGCAAGACCCATATCTACAAAAAATTTTAAAAATTAGCAGAGTGTGGTAGTACACACCTGTAGTGCCAGCTACTTGGGAGGCCGAGGTGGGAGGATTGCTTGAGCTCAAGAGTTCAAGGCTACAGTGAGCCAGGATCCTGCAACTGCATTCCATCCTGAGCTACAGAGCCAGACCACGTTTCTTTAAAAAAACAGCAATGAAAAATGGCTCATGGCTCTTGGATTCTGCCCCTTCACCTTGGCTCTGGGTTCCGTCTCCTTCCCTTTCTGCCCTCCGCAGGTCATGGCTGATCTCTGAGGGCTACACTGCGGGCCCTGATGACATCTCCCCTGACTGGTCTCCTGAGCAGTGTCCTCCGCTGGAGCCCGCAGAGCCGGCCAGCCCCGCCCCCAGCCCAACCTCCCTGCGGGCACCTCGCACCCCGCGCACTCCAGGCCGCAGCCCAGCCACAGCCATTGAGGAGCCTTGGGGACGCGAGGGGCCAGCCCTGCTGCTGCTGTCACGCTTTTCCCAGGCCCCAGACCCAAGCGGGGCACTGGTGACCGGCCCGGCCCTGTGTGGCCTGCTGACCTATGTGACCGGGGCACCGGGTCCGCCCAGTCCACGCGCACTGCGCATCCTGTCGCGCCTCACCTGCAACCCCGCCTGCCTCGAGGCCTTCGTGCGCAGCTATGGCGCGGCGCTGCTCCGGGCCTGGCTGGTGCTCGGGGTCGCGCCAGACGACTGGCCAGCACCGCGTGCCCGGCCTGCTCTTCACAGCCGGCACCGAGAGCTGGGTGAGTTCCCACGCCCACCCGTCTCCCCTCCCCGGCGTGAGTTCCCATCCTCCTCCATGGCTTCCGTGGGCCCAGAACCTCACCTTCCCACTGCCCTCCCCAGCCTGTCCTCCAGACAGCCCATTGCCAGAGTGGGGTGGGGGTGGGAAGCAGGATGCTCCCATCTGCATGCCAACAGGCAGAATTCCACTGCGTCCCCTGCCCAAGCCCTGGGGCCCAGATCCCCTAACTCCAGAGGCAGCTCTGGGCCGAGACTGGCCTGTCTGTGCCTCTTTCCTGGCTCTGCCCTTGGTTTAGCGCTGTCCTAGGTGCTCCTCACCAGCCCCACCACCAACCCCAGCACTGCCAGGGGCTGCCCTGTCTGCTGTGCCCTGACCACAGGCTGCTTCCGGGTCCGGGACTTGCACCCTGCCCATCCCACCTTCTGTCCTTGTCCTGGACTTCAGGTTCCCAATGTCCCGATCCCAGCCCTCATTCTTCAGTGCCCTGATTTCTCACCCCGAGTTTTCACCCTCCTTCCTCTCACCGGCCCAGAGTCCTGTCTCACCCACCCCACCCGCCTCAGACCCCAGCTCCAGCCTGACAAGCTCTCCACCTGCAGGGGAAAGGCTACTGCAGAACCTGACAGTTCAGGCCGAGTCACCCTTTGGGGTCGGGGCCCTCACACACCTGCTGCTCTCTGGGAGCCCTGAGGACCGAGTGGCCTGCGCGCTGACCCTGCCCTTCATCTGCCGGTGAGTGGGAAGTGGATGCCTTTTGGGGTGGGGGGAACAGTGCTGTGTTTCCCAGGCCTGCCGTTTCCCACCTGAAAGGTGCTCTCTTCCCCGTAGGAAGCCCTCTCTGTGGCGCCGGCTGCTCCTGGAGCAGGGTGGCCTCCGCCTCCTGCTTGCAGCACTGACCCGGCCGGCCCCACACCCGCTCTTCCTCTTCTTTGCCGCGGACTCCCTATCCTGCCTCCAAGGCCTGGTGTCTCCCACTTTGAGCCCAGCGCTCCCACCGGCAGTCCCCATGGACCTAGACCCACCTTCCCCTTGCCTCTACGAACCTCTACTGGGCCCAGCTCCTGTCCCAGCTCCCGACCTGCACTTCCTGCTGGACTCAGGCCTCCAGCTCCCCGCCCAGCGAGCGGCCTCAGCCACTGCCTCCCCTTTCTTCCGGGCTCTGCTGTCAGGCAGCTTCGCTGAAGCCCAGATGGACCTGGTGCCCCTGCGAGGCCTGTCACCTGGCGCAGCCTGGCCTGTCCTGCATCATTTGCACGGTTGCCGGGGCTGCGGGGCCGCCCTGGGGCCTGTGCCCCCACCAGGCCAGCCCCTGCTGGGCTCAGAGGCCGAGGAGGCGCTGGAGGCCGCTGGTCGTTTCTTGCTGCCTGGGCTGGAGGAGGAGCTGGAAGAGGCCGTGGGCCGCATCCACCTGGGACCCCAGGGTGGCCCGGAGTCAGTGGGTGAGGTGTTCCGCCTGGGCCGGCCCCGGCTGGCTGCCCACTGTGCCCGCTGGACACTGGGGCCAGAGAAGTGCCCAAGGAAGCGGGCCCTGGCCCTGGTGGGGCTTGTGGAGGCAGCAGGTGAAGAGGCGGGGCCCCTGACAGAGGCTTTACTGGCTGTGGTGATGGGGATCGAGTTGGGGACAAGGGTCCCAGCCTAGACTGTTGACATCCCTTGGAAAGGGAAACCCAGGATGAATTGGCTGTGAAGGAGCCTCCCTGAGATTGGCAAGGGAGGAGGCTGAGCAGAAGGAGACGTCATGGAGGAGTGGTGAGAACATGGAAGCGGACCCCAGGATGATGGTCTGAAGACCCAGGAGTGAGAAGCCAAGGCCAGGGTCTGGGCACTGGGGCCCAGAGTGCCTGGCCCGGCCCGGCCCTCTAGAGTGGAGATTAAAAACTTTGGAGTTGGATACCTGTGTTGTGTGGTGTGTCTGCTTCTGTTCCTTGGGAATATCCCCCTCCCTTCACCCACCAAGCGGGGTCTTAATCAGGTCTTTGTGACTGGACACAGACCACCCTTGCATGTGAGAGTTTAATCAGTATTGGGACAGGGTGGAGTTCCCAGGCTGCAGCTTAGGATGTGGTTTGGGGCCCCAGGGGAAGCCTGCTTCTTGCTGTCAGGGCCTCATTGCTCTGACATAGCCACCCAGCTGGACACGCAGACCTTGCTCAGGGCTGAGAGGTTCGTGCTGAGGGAATGCTGTTAGTCTGATGGTGTGTGGAAGGTCTTGGCATTACTTTTTTCTGGCTGATCATTGCCCATCTTGGACCCCCATTGTCTGGCTCCCTTTTCATCTCCTGGGCCACGTGTCCTCCTGCCTGGGGAAAGACCTGCTGTGCTTCTGGAATCTCTGAGCCCTGTCTTAGTTGTGCCCAGAGACAGCCAAAGCCCTAGTGCTGGCGTTCAGAAGGAATGGCTCACATTGCTTTGGTCTCCAAGGCGGGGTCTCCATCACCTGGCTTCCAGATCTTTTTTTTTTAAACTATCATTTTGCTTTAGATTCAGGGGGCATGTACATGTTTGGGTTACATGGGTATATTGTGTACTGGTGGGGATTGGGTTTCTAGTGTACCCATTACCCAAATAGTGATCACTGTACCTGATAGGTAATTTTCCAGCTCTTGCCCTGCACCCACCTGCCCCCCTTTTGGAGTCCCCAGTGTCTGTTATTTCCATCTTCATAGCCATGTGTACCCATTGTTTACCTCCCCCTTACAAAGGAGAACATGCGGTATTTGGTTTTCTGTTTCTGAGTTAGTTTAGTTAGGATAATGGCCTCCAGCTCCATCCATGTTGCTGCAAAGGACATGATTTCATTTTTTAAGGCTATGTAGTATTCCATGATATATATGTACCACATTTTCCTTTTTTTTTTTTAAGAGGGTCTTGCTATGTTGCCCAGGCTGATCTCAAACTCCTAGGTTCAAGCAATCCTCCTGCCTCAGCCTCCAAGTGCTGGGATTTACAGGCATGAGCCACTGTCCCAGCCAACATTTTCTTTATTCAGTCAACCATTGATGTATATTTAGGTTGTTTCTGTGACTTTGCTATTGTGAATAGTGCTGCAATGAACACAAGTACAGGTATCTTTAATGCGATTTATTTTTCTGTGGGTAGGTACTCGGTTGTGGGATTTCTGGGTCAAATGGTAGTTCTAGTTTTAGGTCTTTGAAAATTTTCCATACTGTTTTCAGTAAAGGTTGAGCTAATTTACAGTCCCACCAACAGTGTGTAAGTATTCCCCTTTCTCCACATTCATGCCAAGCTGTTGTATTTTGACTTTTTTTTTTTTTGAGATGGAGTTTTGCTCTTGTTGCCCAGGCTGGAGTACCGTGGCACGATCTTAGCTCACTACAACCTTCGCCTCCCAGGTTCAAGTGATTCTTCTGCCTTAGCCTCCTGAGTAGCTGGGATTACAGGCATGCACCACCATGCCCGGCTAATTTTGTATTTTTAGTAGAGACGGGGTTTCGCCATGTTGGACAGGCTGGTTTCGAACTCCTGACTTCAGGTGATCCACCTGCCTCGGCCTCCAAAAGTGCTGGGATTACAGGCGTGAGCCTCCGCGCCCGGCCGTATTTTGAGTTTTTAATAATTGGTTGCAGATGGAGAGCTGAGGTTGGCGCTTGCTGTCTCTGAGCCTCTCTGAGTGTTGGTCTGGGTCTTTGGTTTTCAGGCTATGCATTAGAACCAAACAGAGAGCTTTGAAAAACTATCCATGTGGTCCAGGCGGGCAGATCACGAGGTCAAGAGATTGAGACCATTCTGACCAACGTGGTGAAACCCCACCTCTACTAAAAATACAAAAATTAGCTGGGTGTGGAAGTGCATGCCTGTAATACCACCTACCCAGGAGGCTGAGGAAGGAGACTTGCTTGAACCCGGGAGGCAGAGGTTGCAGTGAGCTGAGATTGTACCACTCCAGCCTGGGCAACAGAGGAGACTCCATCTCAACAACAAAAAAAGAAAGGAAAAAAAAAAAAAAAAAAAAGAACCATCGATGCCTGGGCCCTTTTGCTCACATTGGACTGGGCATCGGTATTTTTATTTTTATTTTTGGGGTCTTGCTCTGTCACCCAGGCTGGAATGAAGGGGCACAATCTCAACTCACTGCAGCCTCCACCTCCTGGGTTCAAGCAATTCTCCTGCCTCAGCCTCCCAAGTAGCTGGGATTACAGGTGCCCCCACCAGGCCCAGTTAATTTTTTTGTACTTTTAGTAGAGACAGGGTTTCACCATGTTGGTCAGGCTGGTCTCAGACACCCGCCTTGGCCTCCCAAAGTGCTGGGATTACAGGCATGAGCCATAGCTCCTGGCCAGGCCCTATCTTCAAATATAGTCACACTGGGGGTTAAACTTCAATGTATAAATTTGGGGGGACGGAACACAAACATTCAGTCCATAACACTCCCTTTCGCCCAACCTTAGACAACCACTAATCTCCATCTTATTTCTACATATGACCTATTCTGGACGTGTCATATGAATGGAATCATAATGTGTGATCCTTTGTGTCTGGCTTTCACATAGCATAATGTTATCCAGGTTCATCCACACTGTGGCATTTTATTTCTTTTTATTAGGAATAATAGTTTCACTTTATGGATTGCTATGGCTTGAACGTGTCCCCTAAAGTTCTTGTGTTGGAAACTTAACCCCCAATGCAACTGTTGAGAGATGGGAACTTTAAAAAGTGATTAGGTTATGTGGGCTCTTCCCTCATGAACGATTAATGGCATTATTGCATGATTTAGGTTAGTTATCAAGGGAGTGGACAGTTGATAAATGGATGGGTTCTGCCCCCACCCCACTCCATCTCTTGCTCCGTGTTGCCTTTCTGCTTTTTGCCATGAGATGAGGCAGAAAGAAGGCCCTCACCAGATGCAGGCCCCTTGACCCCTTCCCAGCCTCCAGAACTGAAAGAAAGAAATCTCTATTCTGTATAAATTACCCAGACTTAGGCATTCTATGATGCAGCACAAAACAAAGACATGGATATGCCGCTTTTCTTTCTTCAATCGTCAGTTGATGGACATTCGGATTGTGTCCACTCCGGGGCTACTATGAATAATGCTGCTATGAATATTCATGCACAAGTTTTATGTGGAATATGCTTCTATTTCTCTTGGTTGCATATCTAGAAGTAAAATTGCTGGATCATATAACTCTATGTTTACATTCCAACCAGCCATGTGTGAGGGTTCCAATCTCTCCACATCCCCCAAAAACTCTAATTATCTGGTTTTTTTTTTTTTTTTTTTTTTGAGTTGGAGTTTCACTCTGTCACCCAGGCTGGAGTGCAATGGTGCAATCTCTGCTCACTGTAACCTCTGCTTCCCGAGTTCAAATGATTCTCCTGCCTCAGCCTCCCAAGTAGCTGGGATTACAGACCCCTGCCACCATGCCTAGCTAATTTTTGTATTTTTAGTAGAGGCCTGGTTTCAACAAAGTTTACCAGGATGGTCTTGAACTCCTGACCTCAGGTGATCTGCCCCCATCGGTCTCCCAAAGTGCTGTGATTACTGGCATGAACCACCAAGCCCAGCCGTTAAAATATTATTATTATTATTATTATTATTATTATTATTATTTGAGATGGAGTCTCCATCTGTTGCCCAGGCTGGAATGCAGTGGTGTGATTTCAGCTCGCTGCAGCCTCTGTCTGCCAGGTTCAAGTGATTCTCCTGCCTCAGCCAAGTAGCTGGAACTACAGGCACCCACCACCATTCCTGGCTAATTTTTTTTGTCTTTAGTAGAGACTGGGTTTCACCATGTTGGACAGGCTGGTCTCAAACTCCTGACCTCAGGTAATCTGCCCACCTCAGCCTCCCAAAGTGCTGGGATTACAAGCATGAACCATTGGTCCTGGCCTAATTATCTGTGTTTTTTATTATCGCCATCCTAATAGGTATGGTGTGGCATCTCATTGTAGCTTTGATTTACATTTCTCTGGGGACTAATGATGTTGAGGATCCTTTCATGTAATTATTGGCCATTTATATAAGTTCTTTGAACTGTCTATTCAGGTCATTTGCCCATTTTATTATTTTATTTTTATTTTTTATTCTTGAGACAGGGTCTCCTCTGTCACCCAGTTCAGTGGCGCAATCTCGGCTCACTGCAGCCTCTGCCTACAGGGTTCAAGCCTCAGCTCCCAAGTAGCTGGGATTATAGGTGGCTGCCACCACACCCAGCTAATTTTTGTATTTTTAATAGAGATGGAGTTTTGTCATGTTGGCCAGGCTGGTTTCAAACTCCTGACCTTAACTGACCTGCCCTTCTCGGCCTCCCAAGGTGCTAGGAGTATAGGCATGAGCCACCTTGCTTGTCTGGCATTTTAAAAAGCTCCCCAGGTTGTTCTGATTTGCTCCTGAGTTGAGACCCACAGTCCAGTGCTCAGATCTGTCCAGGAGAGTGGCTGCAGCACAGTCGTCTGTCCATAACCACCTCTAGAGCCTCTAGTTTCCACCTTATTTCCCAGGGTCTCAGTCCAGGGAAGGCCTTGCTACTTTGTGGCTGGAGACTGTGTCTTGCTTTCTGCCCTGAATTCATCAGTAACTTGGGAAAGGGCTGTTTCGGAGCAAGCCTGGGCTACCTCGGTTTTGGGGAAGGGCTTTGTCTTGCAGGCTGGCTGTGGGTTCGTTGCCTAGGAGTGTTTTCCCTGAATTTGCAAGGGGCTTGCTTCCGGGTTTGAGTTTACCTGTGTCTGTGACCAAGTCTTGGAGGGAACGTCCTATCGTAGAGCCTGTGGGTGGGTTCACTGTGTCTGTCCCCGTCGTTGAGTTGTTTTTCTGTGTCTGGTATATATGCCTCTTGGGGCCTCTATTTATCTGTCAGGGTCTCCGATGGGAAGGTCTCTGAACCTGCGGTCTAACTGAGCCTTAGAACATCACTCCTGCTACCAATCCAAAAATTCCATCTGGGACAAGTCTCCCAGGAATGGCGTGGGTGGGAGGGGGCCTCTGTCTAGGACTCAGGCGCTGGCTTTGCGGGGTGTCTGCTTGGGGGCCTTGGTCTGTGTCTGTAAGTCTCCCTAGGCAGCTGCTCTAGGGCTTGGTCTGGAGGAGCCACTTCTCTCTGGCTCTGGCCGCCTGGGGCTCCCTGCAGCTGAGGCCAAGGCTGGGGTGTGGCAGCCTCCGCTGCAGGCCGGCGGGCTGGGCTCGGGTGGGCCGGGGCGCTCCCTCCCTTCCACGCCCCCACCCCGGGTTCCCCCGTTCATCGCCCCCCCAATCCCTATCCCAGCGGGTCCCGGCTTCCTTACATGGTCACGGCCGGGCTTCCAGCTCCCGGACGTCCCCCGCCCCCCGCCCCCACCGGACACGGCCCCCGCCCTGCTCGCCCCGAGCTACCCGCCCGCGCCCCGCCATGGAGGACCTGGGTGAGTGGGGCCGGATCCCCGGGTCCGCGGCCCCTCATCGCTGCCCAGATCTGCCTCCCCGCCGTCGCACTCCCGCATCTCCCCATCCCTGTCTTCTAGCTCTTGCTTTTCGCCTCTGCCCGCGCCTCCTTTCCAACTCCACGTCCCCCTTCCTGCCTCTCCCTTCCTGCCTTTCCTGGGCCGGCCGCTCCCTCCCTTCTTTCCTCGCGCCGCTCCTCCATCCCAGGCTGCGGCGGATGGAACTGGAGGTGCGGCGCCCAAGGGCGCCCAGGCGCGGGGCTCTGGGGAAGGAGGGGTTAAAGGGGCCTCGGCCCGGGGACCGGGAAAGTAGACGGCATGGGAAAGTCTGGCATCAAGTTTTGGAGAGAAAAGCGGCCTGCCTGCGCCAGGGTTTTGGGAGAGGAGTTACGGGCTCCTCAGCACGGTGGGGTCAGGTCCTTGAGGCAAGGAAGAGAATAGTAGCCCAGGAGGGCCTAGGAGCCCGCGAAGGCTTCAGGGTTTCACGCGGGTGCTCAGAGACGAAGACTGAAGGCAGGACTTCTGGGTTCTGGAAGGCAAAGGGCTCAAAGGACTCGGATCTGGGGATGCAGGGATGGATGGGGGTGTCTTGTCCGGAAGGGGGACACAGGTATCTCGTCCTCCCTGTTTGCCGAGCCTGGGGCTGGAAGGCTGTGCGCTCCACGGGAGAGACGGGCTTCCGGCCCCCGGCAGTAGAGGGCGCTGCTCGGTAGGGGTAACTGACGCCGTACCGCGGAGAAGCAGCCAATCAGAAGGCAGGTTCCAGCGAAGCGCTAGTAAGGAGCGCAGGGCGGGACTCAGGGGCCTGGGAGTGGCCAGGCTGGGCGGGGTCTGTGTAGGTAGCAGGAGGAGTTAGTGAGCATGGAAGAGAGAGCGTCCAATCAGAAAGCTCGGGGTCAGGCATGGGGCCAATGGACCAATTTGGAGGGGAGCCAAATTTGACTTGAGTGAAGAGCCCATTTTGACTGTATCAGAGAAGATGGGGAGGAAAAAAGAATCAGGAGACTGGGTTTGTGCTTGGCTCCCAGCGTGAGCAACTGAGATGTTCTGGTCATAAATATTCCTTGCTACCCTTCGATCAGTACTCTGCCTGGGTCTGGCCCTGTGACCTCTGGTCTTAATACTGGCCTCTGTCCTTCTATAGTACTGCCCTCTGGGAACCTTACCTTCTGATCTAATCATGACCATTGTCTCTCTCCCTGATGGCTTCTCCCTGCAGACGCCCTGCTCTCTGATCTGGAGACCACCACCTCACACATGCCAAGGTCGGGGGCTCCCAAAGAGCGCCCTGCAGAGCCTCTCACCCCTCCCCCACCCTATGGCCACCAGTCACAGGTGAGATCGGATGTTGGGGACTGGGGCAGCCTCTAGGGCCCGGCTCAGCCTAAGCGTTGGGGATCTCCGCCTGAGAGGGGCAGAGTGCAGACCTGTCATCCCACCTGTTCGTCTCTGCTCTGTAGACAGGGTCTGGGGAGTCTTCAGGAGCCTCAGGGGACAAGGACCACCTGTACAGGTGAGGAACCTGGCAACTGGGGCATAGGGGGCCAACTGAGGCTCAGGTGAGGAGGCTTGGAATCCCCACCCCTGAACCCAGGCTTCCACTCTGCTTCCCAGCACGGTATGCAAGCCTCGGTCCCCAAAGCCTGCAGCCCCGGTGGCCCCTCCATTCTCCTCTTCCAGTGGTGTCTTGGGTACTGGACTCTGTGAGCTAGATCGGTTGCTTCAGGAACTTAATGCCACCCAGTTCAACATCACAGGTACCAGGTTGCTACTTTGATTGGATGGGGGGAGGGGAGGGAAGGGCAGAGCAGAGACTAAGGGGAATACACTTCCCAGAGTAGCAGTTAAAGGGACCTAAAGCCTCAAGTGGGAGGGTGGGTTGAGCGTGGCCCTATGTGTGGCATCTTCCTCTCCTCTCTCCAGATGAAATCATGTCCCAGTTCCCATCTAGCAAGGTGGCTTCAGGAGAGCAGAAGGAAGACCAGTCTGAAGACAAGAAAAGACCCAGCCTGTGAGTTTGACGTCATTGTCAGGGCTGAGAAGAGATGGGTCCTGGATGTCTGAGTCACTAGAGGGAGCGTTACTCTGTGAGGCTCTGAGATAACACAAGCCTGTTCTTCACAGCCCTTCCAGCCCGTCTCCTGGCCTCCCAAAGCCTTCTGCCACCTCCGCCACTCTTGAGTTGGATAGACTGATGGCCTCACTCTCTGACTTCCGCGTTCAAAACCACGTGAGTTGGGCAGTGGGCCAGTGTCCATTTGTAGCTCTCCAGCTCCTTCTAGACCCTTCCACATCTGCTGCCTTGCTGACTCAACTCTCATGTCCTCCCCACTGCAGCTTCCAGCCTCTGGGCCAACCCAGCCACCAGTGGCAAGCTCCACGAATGAGGGCTCCCCATCCCCACCAGAGCCAACTGGCAAGGGCAGCCTAGACACCATGCTGGGGCTGCTGCAGTCTGACCTCAGCCGCCGGGGCGTTCCCACCCAGGCCAAGGGCCTCTGTGGCTCCTGCAATAAACCTATTGCTGGGCAAGTAAGTAGAGCCTTGTGAGAAGCAAGGCAGAGACCCGTCACTGACCCATCTTTACTGAGGGCCAGGCTTTTTTAATAAGTAACTCTAGGAAGTGGGTATCATTGTTGCTTATATTTTATGGATGAGGAAACTGAAGCTCTGAACCACACAGCAGGTTAGTGGTAGGGTGAAAATTCCAACCATGTTACCATGTATTGTGGTCCTACTGTGTGCCGGGCACTATGCCATCTCCTTTACAAACCCACATCTCATCTGATCTTCACGAAACACTCAGTGGCTTCACCCACCGTCTCTCACACATCTACAAAGACTCTGTCTTCCTCCATCAGAGTCTGGACTGGAGTCACTGGTCCTTTGCTTAGTGACTGAACAGATGTGTTTGACAACAGCTGTACCTAGCAGTTAACTTAGTTCCTCCTGCTATATTAGGTACCTGACTCCCAGCCCAGAATTGCCCATCTCAGCAAAGCAGGGTGACATTGTAACTTTTGTGGATGATAGGCACTTTCATCTTCATGAATTCCTTTGTCCATTAAAATAGTTTTTTTATGCTTGTATTGGTGTAATGATTGATATGTTGTTATTATATATTAAAGCATTTTCTTCCAGTTAATTTTTTTATCCCGAATTTTTAAAATCTGATTTTTTCACTCCCTCTCTCTTACTTATTTAGAGATGAAGTCTCACTTTGTGACCCAGGCTGGAGTGCAGTGGTGCAATTGTGTCTCATTGCAGCCTCGATCTCCTGGGCTCAAGTGATCCTCCCACCTCAGTCTCCTGAGTAGCTGGACTACAGGCACCTGCCACCACGCCTGGCTAATTTTATTTATTTATTGTAGAGATGGGGTTTCACCATGTTGTCCAGGCTGGTCTCAAACTCCTGGGCTCAAGCGATTCTCTCACCGCAGCCTCCTAAAGATTAGAAGTGTGAGCCACCCAGTCTGGCCTTATTCTGATTTAAAAAAATTAAAACATTTTTATGGGCCCCTAAACGTATTGTGGGCTCCAGGCGCTGTGCCTAGTGTGCCTCATGTGTAGGTCAATAATGGAGCGCAGCTGGAAGACCGGAGCTGGCTTTCCATCGCTTACAGGCTGCGCGATCTCGAACACTGGATCCTTCATTCTGATCGCTCAGAGACTCGAAAAACGTCGTGTAAACCTTGCCTCACTGAGCGTGTGGCCGTCAGAGCCGCTCTGACCCCGCCTCGCCTCTGACAGGTGGTGACGGCTCTGGGCCGCGCCTGGCACCCCGAGCACTTCGTTTGCGGAGGCTGTTCCACCGCCTTGGGAGGCAGCAGCTTCTTCGAGAAGGATGGCGCCCCCTTCTGCCCCGAGTGCTACTTCGAGCGCTTCTCCCCAAGATGTGGCTTCTGTAACCAACCCATCCGACACGTGAGCCCCGTCCCGCCGCACCGAACCCTCCCGGTCTTACCCGGAAAGCTGTGGGCCGGGCCTCCTCCGCATGGGTCCCGCCCCACTCGCGCTCCCCCACCCTAACCCTACCCCTTGGCAACTGCTACGGCCCCTTGGACTCCACTATTCCTTTCTGACTCCCACTTCCTAGTTAGACCTTCCCCCGCATCCCCCACGCATGCCTTAGCCCAGTCACCCCGGTTCCGCGCGGGAGAGGAAGGCGAGAAGGCACGGAGGCCGCGCTGAGTGTCCTCTCCCTCCCTGCAGAAGATGGTGACAGCCTTGGGCACCCACTGGCACCCAGAGCATTTCTGCTGCGTCAGTTGCGGGGAGCCTTTCGGAGATGAGGGTGAGAGTGGACTCGACTCCCACCTTAAAAGCTGCGGGTCCCCTCGACGTCTCGCCCCAGCCCTTCTGACCTCCGGAGTCCTCCGGGCATTGGTTTTCCTCCTGCTCTCTTCTGGCCCTGCGTCTCTCTGTCAGGCCCCAGACCCGAACTCTCCCGCTCTGCCCTAGCCTAGACCCGGCTCCTCCTTCCCCACGGCTCCCTCGGACTGCCCCTCCTTCGGCCCCAGATCTCAGGTCTCCTGGGTCCCCCGTCCCGCCCGCACCCTTTGCTTTCAGCGCACTCGGTTCCGGCTCCTAGGTTTCCACGAGCGCGAGGGCCGCCCCTACTGCCGCCGGGACTTCCTGCAGCTGTTCGCTCCGCGCTGCCAGGGCTGCCAGGGCCCCATCCTGGATAACTACATCTCGGCGCTCAGCGCGCTCTGGCACCCGGACTGCTTCGTCTGCCGGGTGCGCCCTGGGGGGCGGGGCCTTGGAGGGGAGGTCAAGGGTGCCGGGCTATGGGGCGGAGCCTTGGGGGGCGGGTTAAAAAAGGTGCATGCTGTGGGGCGGGGCTCTTGTCAAGCATGCAGGGCTGCCAGTGCGGGGCCTTGGGGGAGCGGTCAAGGGTACAGGGCTGTGAGGTGGAGCCTAGGAGGGACGGGTTAAAGGTGCGCGCTGTGGGGAGGAGCCTTGAGAAGGGCGGGTCAAGTGTGCAGGGCTGTGGGGCGGGGCCTTGGAGAGGCGGGTCACGGTAGGCGCTGCCAGGTGCCTAGGGTGGGGCTTTTTCCGGGCAGGGTCCCTCTGGACAGGAGGCTTCGCGTCTAGGGCCGGCTGCCGGGTCCCCGTACTTCATTCGATAGTAAGGCGCGTCGTCCGACTGGGGCTCTGGCCGCTGACCTGTCCTCTTTCGCGGCCTCCCTTCCCCAGGAATGCTTCGCTCCCTTCTCTGGAGGCAGCTTTTTCGAGCACGAGGGCCGTCCATTGTGCGAGAACCATTTCCACGCACGGCGCGGCTCTCTGTGCGCCACGTGTGGCCTCCCCGTGACCGGCCGCTGCGTGTCGGCTCTGGGCCGCCGCTTCCACCCAGACCACTTCACATGCACCTTCTGCCTGCGCCCGCTCACCAAGGGCTCGTTCCAGGAGCGCGCCGGCAAGCCTTACTGCCAGCCCTGCTTCCTGAAGCTCTTCGGCTGACAGCCCGCCCAGCTCGCCCCTCCCCCGGAGGCCGCGCCCTCCCGGAAAAACCGGGTCCTCCAGACCCCGAGGCCTTGATCTCGGATCGTGAGGCCCCACCCAATGGAGAGCCCCGCCCCTAAGGTACTCTGAGTCCTGGGGGGGTCAAGTTCAGAAAAGGCCCAGCCAGACCTAAACCCACACGTCCCCAAAGTGGATCGCACACAGAGAGTTCCCGCGAGAGCCTCCACTCTATTCCCACCCTTGAGGGAGCCCCCCTGACTAGGGGAAAGTCCTTGCAATTCCAGCGAATCCGAGGCCAGGCCAGGACGTCCTTGCCCCCTGCACCCTCACTGTTCTGTGCACTTTTTCTACCTACATAAACACACCCATTCCACGTCTCCCTGGTGCTGTCTCTGAATGCGCGCAGGAGCCTGGCCCTGACGCCCCGCCCCCGCGCTGGCTCGTTCCGCGGCTGTCTCTAGGCCACTGCCCTATGGCTGCAGCGGGATCTGCAGCCTCAGCCCTTGCAAGTGGCCGCTTCTGCAGTTCCTACTTCAAGTATCGGATAAGCCCGAGGCTGGAAAGGGCGGCGACCCGCGCAGGACTGTACAGATAGTGGCAGAGCCAGGACAAGAGCTCCAACTGGGACCCCACAGAATCTTCCCGCCCTCATCCTTCTTTAGCTCTATTCTTTTGTTTGTTTTGTTTTATTTTGTTTTAAGAGATGAGGTCTCACTTTGTCGCCCAGGCTGGAGTGCATTGGTGCCATAGCTCACTGCAACCTGGAACCCTTGGGCTCAAGTGATCTCCCGCCTTGGCCTCCCAAAGTGCTGGGAGTGCAGGCGTGAGCCACTGTGCCTGTCCCTCCCTATAGTCTTGAAATTAGCGCTTATGGTGGCTCACCTCTATAATTCCAGCACTTTGGGAGGCCAAGATGGGTGGATCATGAGGTCGGGAGTTTGAGACCAGCCTGGCCAACATGGTGAAACCCCATCCCTACTAAAAATACAAAAATTAGCTGGTCGTGGTGGCACACGCCTGTAATCCCAGCTACTCAGTAGGCTGGGGCAGGAGAATGGCTTGAACCCGGGAGGCAGAAGTTGCAGTGAGCCAAGATCATGTCACTGCACTCCAGCCTGGGCAACAGAGCAAGACTCTGTCTCAAAAAGAAAGAAAAAAAGAAGCACTTAATCTGTTCCCCTTCCCGCACTGCCTTTGGTTCCCAGACTTTTTTCCCCTATTAAAGGGCCTTTAGGGATGGAGCTGTGGGCAGAGTGCCAGCTGTGCTCACCTTTTGGTTCTGGGCACTAAGGTGCAGCTTCCCTCTTACTGTTGACACACAACATCTCGGATCACCTGTATGTTTCATGTAGTCACGGCCCCAACTTAACCCTTTCTCACTCCCACCCTCAGGTGTCCCAGTCAAGGCAGAACAATCATCGTGTCTAGAGCCATTACTTACTGTCTCTACTGGTCAATCTGCCACCACCTGAGGCTTCTCCTGGCCTAGCCCTGTGCTGGGTGGTGCTGAGTCCAGAGATGAGTCAGGCTCACTGCCCTGGAGAGCCCCAGGCTGAAAAGGCAAATACTTGGGCAGAAGATGACACTTGGTATGGCCAGGGTGTGACTGAGGGAAGCACTGGGAGCTGTAGAAGCCAGAAGGTGGCTTCTAACCCAGACTGAGAGTCAAAGGATGCTTTCTGGAGGAGCTGACACCTGGGACCTGAGCCAAGTCCCAGCAGAGAAGGATGGGACCAGGGGTTTCAGGTGTGGAGATAGGGCCAGGGGTTTCAGGTGTGAAGAAGTTCAGGTTCCATGTAAGTCCCCATGTCCCAGGGTGACGCCCTGGGTCCAGATTCTAGGGACCTCTGGTGCTGGAAACGATGGGTCCTCAGAGGACTTTCCAGCTCATCAGGAAGAGCTAGCAGCTGCAGAGACCATGTATGGGCACCAGGAAAGGGTCAGGTGTCCTCAGCCCCAGCATCTGTCAGGCCCCCGGATCGCTTCCTCTCTGAGGCTCCTCTCCTGTGGTCTTCCTGGGTTTCCTGCTCTTCCCCTTCCACATATTGTTCCCGAAGAATGTCCCTCTGGCATGTAACCACTTCTCTGTCTTGAAGATGCCCAGATTGGCATTCATTCATTCACTAAATATTTACTGAGCACTCCTGTGCCAGCCTCTGGGGAGACAATGGGGGAACCAAGCAGCTATGCCCCTTGCCCTTAGGGAGCTGAAGTCTAGTAGGGAAGACAGATGACAGGCAAATACAAAGGTGACATGTATGATGAAGGAGTGGGAACTTCCCTACTGCCTAGCTAAAGCCAATGCTACCCTGGCTTCTGTGACACGGCCCCTCCCTAGTTCCTTCCTAGCACACAGCGCTCTTGCAAGTAGAAGTTTTTGTTTTTGTTTTTTTTGAGACAGAGTCTCACTCTGTCACCCAGGCTGGAGCGCAGTGGTACAATCTTGGCTCACTGCAACTTCTGCCTCCTGAGGTTAAACCTCCGGGTTCAAGCAATTCTCCTGCCCCAGCCTCCTGAGTATCTGGGATTACAGGCATGCACCGCCTCATCTGGATAATTTTTATATTTTTATTAAAGACATGGTTTCAGCATGTTGGCCAGGCTGGCCTCAAACTCCTGACCTCAGGTGATTCCCCTGCCTCAGCCTCCGAAATTTCTGGGTTTACAGGCATGAGCGACTGTGCCTGGCCCCAGGCTTCTGTCTGACTCTGCAACTGGAACAGAAGCTCCTGAGAGCAAGCAGCATGTTTGTTTTGCTGACCATTTTCTCCCTGATTCTAGAACAAGGTGCAGTACATAGCTGGTCTCCATATGTGTTTGTTAATGAAGGAAAGAACCAGGAAGAAAGAAAAGAGAGAGAGTACAAAGGACAAAATAGAGAATTAAGTTAGGGGAGGTGGTAAGTGTTTACTTTCACCAGGTAGTGAAATGTAAGGTCTCAGCTAAGAGCGGAAAGTCGAGAAGGAGCGGTGCAGAGCGCCAAGGAGAGCATTCCCGGCAGATAGGCAGCAGGTGCAAAGGACAGGGAGGAGAGAGTCTGATGCCTTGGAAGAAAGAAAAGGCCACTGTGGCTGGATTGGAGCCAGCAATGGGGAGAGCAGGAGCAGGTGAGGCCAAAGAGGAAGGAGATGTCACATGATGGCTATGGTGAAGAGACCTTATCTGAACTGTCTGCAACACACACATGTCCTCTGACACTTGGCGCTGGATTTCTCTCAGGCACTTTAAACTCATCACCCCCTGAGGCGGACACCATGGGTGCCTCACCCTTATATCTGCATGGCCCACCTTGGAATCATATACAGTTTCCAGACACCCTGACTTGCAGCTCCTCCCGGGGTTTCTTGTCTGAGGCTGCTCTCAGGAGGAGGGGAGTGTGCCCTGTGTTCCCAGCAGGCCTGAAGTGTGTGTGGGTGTTTCTGCAACTTTTAGCCAGTGACAAATACAAATTGGGAAATAAATACCCCAACTACCTGGCCCCTGAATGATCATTGCTATGGAGTGTTCTTCACAGTGTCTCAGAGTGCCCTTTTTGGGATCAGGCTTCAACTGCTCTTGGTGGTAACCTGTTAAATGACACACCCTCAAGCCGGGTGCGGTGGCTCACGTCTGTAATCCCAGCACTTTGGGAGGCTGAGGCAGTTTGGCTCAAGAGTTTGAGACCAGCCTGGGCAACATAGTGAAACCTCATCTCTGTAAAAAATACAAAAATCAGCCCAGTGTGCCTGTAAGTTCCAGCTATTTGGAAAATTGAGGTGAAAGGATCCTTTGAGCCCAGGAGGTTGAGGCTGCAGTGTGTCATGATCACATCACTATATTCCAGCCTTGGCAACAGAGTGGGACCCCATCTCAAAAGAAAAAAACATATGCTTTATTGGCTTTTCTCCATTTTTGTTTTGTTTTGTTTTGTTTTGTTTTGTTTTGTTTTGTTTTGTTTTGAGACAGAGTCTCTCTCTGTCTCCAGGCCGGAGTGCAGTGGCACGATCTTGGCTCACTGCAATCTCCACCTCCCAGGTTCAAGCAATTCTCCGGCCTCAGCCTCCTGAGAAGCTGGGACTACAGGTGTGCACCACCTTGCTCAGCTAGTTTTTGTATTTTTAGTAGAGACAAGGTTTCACCATGTTGGCCAGGATGGTCTCTATCTCTTGACCACGTGATCCGCCTGCCTCAGCCTCCCAAAGTGCTGAGATTACAGGTGTGAGCCACAGCGCCCAGCCTTCTTGTTTCCCCTCTCTACTCCTTCGAAGTCCATACTGGAATCAACTCCTCAGGAAAGTCATTGCACACAAATTCTCATCTCAGGGTCTCCTTTTAGAGGAACCCAATCTAAGGTACTACTTCAACCACACTCCAACCCCGAGGTATTTTTCTCTGTTCCCCATCTCTGGGAAGACCATAGCTACCATAATCAGGCAGGACTTTCCTTTGACTGTCTCCTAACATCCAAGTCTGGTCAATTCTTCTAGAAAGGTATGAACCAGCCTTTCCCTTCTTGAATCCAGTCCTGCACTGAGCAATGAGACTCCAGGGATGAATCAGATAAGTCTTGCTCGTTTAAACCTTTATTTATTTTTTAAGTGATGAGGTCTCACTCTGCTGCCCAGGCTTGTTTCAAACTTCTGAGCTCAAGTGATCCCCCTGCCTCAGCCTCCTAAAGTGCTGGGATTACAGGCATGAGCCCCCACACCCAGCCAATCCTGCTCTTGAGGAGTCTCTAGTTTGTTGAGAGGCAGACCTGGACCCAGGCAAGGACCACGAAGTGTGCGCAGAACTGCATCCAAAATGTCGGAGAAGGCCAGGCACGGTGGCTCACGCCTGTAATCCTAGCACTTTGGGAGGCTGAGGCTGGCAGATCACAAGGTCAAGAGATCAAGACCATCCTGGCCAACATGGTGAAACCCCGTCTCTACTGAAAATACAAAAATTAGTCAGGCATAGTGGCCGTAGTCCCAGCTACCTGGGAGGCTGAGGCAGGAGAATTGCTTGAACCTGGGAGGTGGAGATTGCAGTAAGCCGAGATCGCACCACTGCACTCTAGCTGGATGACAGAGTGAGACTCTGTCTCAAAAAAAAATGTCAGAGAAGTCTTTCTTGAAGAGGCGACAGGCTGAGTACTAAAAGCTGAGTAGGAGTTTGTCATGTGGGAGGCAGGGAAGCACTCTAAACAAAAGATACAGCTTGTGCAAGGATTTGGGGGGTGGGGGATGAAAATATCCAGGCAAAAAAAGCAAAAAGCAAAAATCTGGGCTGGGTAGGTTAAGGGAGTGGGAAGGGATTTCTGATTTCCTGTAGATTTGGTCTGGAGAAGCAGGGGAAGGATGAGCAAGAATTGGGGCATGGCAGATGTTGGAAATCAGGCTGAAAGGCTTGTACTTCTCCTGAGTATGATAGGGAGCTATGGAGGGTTCCTGAGGAGGGAGAGTGACCCTGTCAGACTTGGGTTTGAAAATGATTCCTCTGGATTAGTTAAATCCAGGGGTGCTGGCTTACCCAAGAAGGAAGCGATGCATTTTTAGGGAGTAAAAGAGGTGATTTTGAGCCTGGGGTACCGGGGAGAGGGTGGAGGCTAAGACCCGGGAAGGAGTGCTCTTGAACTTGGAAGGGCCCAGCTCCCCAGGCCCAGCCTTCGGCCTTGATATGACCTGATTCAGCTAAACAAAGCTGGGGAGCAGGAACAAGACCTAGGGGACTTGTTGGCTCAGTGCCCCTGAGGTAACCATTAATCCTTCCCCTGGGGGAATCCAGGGGCTTGTCCCTGGATGGGGCAGATCCTGGGGAGAATGGAGGAGCACACACAGGCAGGCTCCGCACCAGAACTGGGGGCCCAGAGGGCCCTGATCGACAATCCTGCTGACATCCTAGTCATCGCTGTGTATTTCCTGCTGGTCATCGGCGTTGGCTTGTGGGTGAGAAGTTGAGGGGGTGCTGCTGGGGGCTGCTGACTTCTGGGGCCTGGGGGAAAAGTCTCAGGGGGACCCTAGGTGGGGAAAGGATGCTTGGATCTTTGGAGGACAAACCCAGGCCTGGGGGCAAGCAGGTCTTTGGAGGGCCTCAGGGAGGCCCAGCCAACATTCCTTCCTTGTCTTCCCACCTTGGGACTGTGCTAGCTGAAGGGGTCCATGGATTTTCGTCAGGGTCAACATTCTAAATGGGGTCTCATTCCCCTGGCCACTTATGGCTGACCAGCAGAAAATACTCAAGGCCCCTAGCAAGGTCAGGCCAAATCCACACACAATAAATCCTGAGTAGTTGGGATGAGACTAGTGGCTCACGCCTATAATCCTAGCACTTTGGGAGGCCAAAGCAGGGGGATCACTGAGGCCAGGAGTTTGAGACCAGCCTGGCCAACATGGCGAAACCATATATCTTTTTTATTTTAAAAAATATGTTGATTTTTAAGGGGTTGGGGGGGTCTCAGTGTGTTGCCCAGGCTGGTCTCAAACTCCTAGGCTCAAGCAATCCTCCTGCCTCTGCCTCCCAAAGTGCTAGGATTACAGGTGTGAGCCACTGTGCCTGGATGAGATCCTGTTTCAAAGAAAGAAAGAAAAGAAAGGAAAGAGAGAGAGAAAGAAGAAAGAGAAAGAGAAAAAAATGAAAGAAAGAAAGACAGAAAGGAGGGAGGGAGGGAGAGAAGGAAGGAAGGAAAGAAAGAGAGTGAAACCAAGCGAGAGAAGAGAAAAATTAGCCAGCCATGGTGGCATGTGTGTCTGTAGTCACAGCTACTCAGAGACCAAGGTGGGAAGACTGCTTGAGCCCAGGAGTTCAAGGCTGCAGTGAGCTATGATCATACCACTGCACTCCAGCCTGGGAGACAGAGCGAGACTCTGTCTCTAAAAAGAAAAAAAAGATGTGGGCTGGGTATGATGGTTCATTCCTTTAATCCCAGTACTTTGGGAGGACGAAGTGGGTGAATTGCTTGATGCCAGTAGTTCGAGACCAGCCTGGCCAACGTGGTAAAACCCTGTCTCTACTAAAATATACAAAAAAAAGAAAAAAGAAAAAAAGAAAAGAAAATAGCTGGGTATGGTGGTGCGTGCCTATAATCCCAGCTACTTGGGAGGCTAAGGCGTGAGAATTGCTTGAACCTGGGAGATGGAGGTTGCAGTTAGCCAAAATCACACCACTGCACTCCCACCTGAGCAACAGAACAAGGCTCTGTCTCAAAAAATGAAAAGAAATAAAAAGAAAAAGGAAAAATATGTGAAAAGATTTGGGGAATGGGACACTGGGATTAGAATCTGAGTTGCCTGAGTGCTGGAAGGAGTTGGGGGTGTACAAACAATCAGTGAAGCTTGGCCGGTTAATCTTCAGCCTGAAACAAGGCTGAAGAATGTGTTGAGGCGGCTAATGAGGTCCAAGGCTGTGCCCCAAACCCAGGTCTCCCCCGCCTCTGTCTCCCAGTCCATGTGCAGAACCAACAGAGGCACCGTGGGCGGCTACTTCCTGGCTGGACGCAGCATGGTGTGGTGGCCGGTGAGACTGGCTGGGCCGGGAATAGGAGGGGGTCTGGAGAAGCAGCCCCGCTCACCCCCTCCTCTGGCCACCCAGGTTGGGGCCTCTCTCTTCGCCAGCAACATTGGCAGCGGCCACTTTGTGGGCCTGGCAGGGACTGGTGCTGCAAGCGGCTTGGCTGTGGCTGGATTCGAGTGGAATGTGAGGTCCCTTTTTCCCAATAATCCCACCCCCCAGTGAGAACCCCTGGAAGGATCACACCTTGGGGAAGCTCCAGGAAAGGGGGAATGAGACTGGTAGTGGGACTTCCAAACTGAGGGGTGTGGTTGGGCTGGGAGTGGAGGTCACACATCCAGCCGGGAGACAGAGGGGTGCAGGGGTGACTACTGTTGGGGCAGGGCTAGGTTCTGCTCCTGACCCATCTGAGCCAGCCTGCACTAGCCACTGCTTCTGGGAGCCTCCATCTACTCCTCTCTGAGTGGGGTGGGCAGCGTCAAAGCCAGGGAAACACCTGTTCAGGTGCACTCTGAAGCTGTGGTCTGCGAGGAATTCCGGGCCAAGTTAAAGCCCTTTGCAGAAGTGAGGAGGAGAGACAAAGCTCTGGAACTGCAGCTCCCTTTGGAGGGATCGGGCTTTGACTCAGGGCTTCCTGGAGGAGGAGGCCTCAGAGCTGAGCTTTGGGGAGCACAAGGTTTGGGTGGCTTTGGCTGGGGTCAGTCTGAGGGGTCTATGCTGGGGTTCATATCTAGACGGGGAAACATAGGGACAACATTGGGAGAAACGGGCCAGGAGTGATGGCCTGGGGAGACAAGGAGGGCTCCAGTTAAGACCAGGAGAGTGTCAGCTCTGTTCCTTAGTGCCCAGGCCCCCAGGGCCATCGCCTGCAGTTGTCTTTGGGCCCCAGGGCAGGGCCACTTGCTTGGAGTGGCACCTTAACGAAGAGAAGGTCAGATCCTTGGGGTGAGGGCAGAGCCACCTCAGCGGCTGTGCTGCCCCCGCAGGCGCTCTTCGTGGTGCTGCTACTGGGCTGGCTCTTTGCGCCTGTTTACCTGACGGCAGGGGTCATCACGATGCCGCAATACCTGCGCAAGCGCTTCGGCGGCCGTCGCATCCGCCTCTACCTGTCTGTGCTTTCCCTTTTCCTGTACATCTTCACCAAGATCTCGGTGAGCACACGTGGCTGACGGGATGAGGCCCTAGAAGGGCGGGGCCTCGAGTGGGGTCTCTAGAGAATCCTGGAGATGGTGGGATCAAGGAGAAACTGCTGCGAGCGTCATGATCATGGAGGCAGAGTCTGCAAGGAATGTCTTCAGGGAACCAGCCACAGTGCTGGGACCTGGAAAAACGGAGGGAAGCTTTGAGGCTAGTAGGGGGTGGCCTGGGCAGGAGGTGGCCCAGGATACTGCCCTGGGTCCTGACCTGCAACTTGCTCCTCCCCCAAGGTGGACATGTTCTCTGGAGCTGTATTCATCCAGCAGGCTCTGGGCTGGAACATCTACGCCTCCGTCATTGCACTTCTGGGCATCACCATGATTTACACGGTGACAGGTGCCAGCAGGGGCTTAGGGAAGGGAGTGGGCCTGGGACACGGCTGCCAGCTGTGGCCGGGGTTTAGGGATTCGCCAGAGGAAATCGGGCTGGAGGGGTCTGGAAGTGTGGCGTGATCCAAGCAGAAGGAACTAAACCTTTGGAAAGCAAAAGCTTCCTCCCTCTCCACTGTCTCTTGGACTTTGACTGGAAATTCAGAAAGAGGAAGCCACGTTGGGCTTGAATGAGGACTGAGAGAAAAGCAAGATTTAGCAGCTCTTGCCTGCCTTGAACACCTGGGAGAGTGCACTTGACCAGTCTCTAAGATCTCTGGCCAAGTGGTTCAGAGGGATCCCACCTGAGGTCAGATGCTGACCAGAGTAGGCGGGGCCTGATGCCAAGGCCGGCTTGAGGTGCCCCACCTTGGGAAGGTATGGAACTGAGTATAGGACCTTAGAGAATCACTCTCCTATGATGAGGCAGAAAAAGCTAGGGCCTAGAGAGGCCTGCTAGTGGGGTCCTGCAAGTGGGCGCCTGGCCCTGAAACTCAGCCACACTCTGCCCGCCAAGGCCTGCTTGCTGGTCCCCGAGTGCCTGAGTCCTGAGAATGGGCCATCATTTTGAAATTTATTCTCCAGAAAGGGGAACTCGCAAATTTCCACAAAGACACCTTCCTGATAGGGCCAGCCTGTCTGTGACATAAACAGCTGGGCTGTTCCCTGACCCCTGCCTGTTGCAGGAGGGCTGGCTGCGCTGATGTACACGGACACGGTGCAGACCTTCGTCATCTTAGGGGGCGCCTGCATCCTCATGGGTTACGGTAGGGGTTCGCCCACCGGGGAGGGGCGCGGAGGGCGCGGTGGCGGCCAAAGAGCTCTTAGCCTGCGCGCGGGGCAGTCGCGCATCTCCGGCCTGAAAGTCCTAAGGAGGGTCCCCTGACGGCCTTGCCCGGCAGCCTTCCACGAGGTGGGCGGGTATTCGGGTCTCTTCGACAAATACCTGGGAGCAGCGACTTCGCTGACGGTGTCCGAGGATCCGGCCGTGGGAAACATCTCCAGCTCCTGCTATCGACCCCGGCCCGACTCCTACCACCTGCTCCGGCACCCTGTGACTGGGGACCTGCCGTGGCCCGCGCTGCTCCTGGGGCTCACGATCGTCTCGGGCTGGTACTGGTGCAGCGACCAGGTGCGGGGGACAGGGCTGGGCCTGAAGCGAGGTCCGGGCTGAGTCGAGAAGGGCGAAGCCTGAGCCCCTCCTCGCCTTTCGCCCATGGTCGAAGGCGCGGTCTGAGGGGCAGGAACCCCTCCAGAGTGGCGCTAAACCAGATGGAACCTGCTCCAAGCGCGCAGCTGAACTTGGGGGCACTCCCGAGCCAGAGGCGGGGCACACATTAGAGCGGAACCGGGCGCGGCGCGGGGACCAGGAGAGGCCCGCACGCGGGCAGCTGAATGCCCCTCCTGCAGGTCATCGTGCAGCGCTGCCTGGCCGGGAAGAGCCTGACCCACATCAAGGCGGGCTGCATTCTGTGCGGGTACTTGAAGCTGACGCCCATGTTCCTCATGGTCATGCCAGGCATGATCAGCCGCGTTCTGTACCCAGGTAACGTCCGCGTCCCCGCCGCGCCCGAGAGGCCTGGGCCCCGTCCAGCCCCTGTCCTGTGCCAGCGTCTGGGCGCCCGTCTCCCAGTTCCGTCACTCTCCTAAGACTCAGGAGTCTGGGAGTGGAGTCTCGCCTCCCTCTGGGGGTCGCACGTCTCCTCTGCTAGTTTTCCCAGTCCCCACCTCCTGGGATTCCCATACCAGGCCCCGTCCTAGCCGCGCAGTGGCCTCTCTCCGGCAGACGAGGTGGCGTGCGTGGTGCCCGAGGTGTGCAGGCGCGTGTGCGGCACGGAGGTGGGCTGCTCCAACATCGCCTACCCGCGGCTCGTCGTGAAGCTCATGCCCAGAGGTGAGGGCGGCCCCGGGCCACAGGCGCAAGCTCGCTGCGGAGCCCGCTGCTGGGAGGGGTCGTCCCTCGAGCAGCTGCAGCCGTCCTGGTCCCAGGTGGCTTCAACATGATAGCTGTCGTCGACCCGCAGGTCTGCGCGGACTCATGCTGGCGGTCATGCTGGCCGCGCTCATGTCCTCGCTGGCCTCCATCTTCAACAGCAGCAGCACGCTCTTCACCATGGACATCTACACACGCCTGCGGCCCCGCGCCGGCAACCGCGAGCTGCTGCTGGTGGGACGGTGCGGCCTGTGCTCCCCTCCTCCCCTACACATCAGCCCGGGGAGGGGTCGCGCAGGGTTCAAGGGAGCCCAGGGTCCGGGGTTCCATCCGACGGCCCCCGCTGCAGGCTCTGGATGGTGTTCATCGTGGTAGTGTCGGTGGCCTGGCTTCCCGTGGTGCAGGCGGCGCAGGGCGGGCAGCTCTTCGATTACATCCAGGCCGTCTCCAGCTACCTGGCACCGCCCGTGTCTGCAGTCTTCGTGCTGGCGCTCTTCGTGCCGCGCGTTAACGAGCAGGTGTGCAGCGTGGCGACAGTGGGGCTGGGCTTGCACATCCTAAGCAGGCTGACCTGTCTCCCTCCTAGGGTGCCTTCTGGGGACTCATCGGTGGCCTGCTGATGGGCCTGGCACGCCTGATTCCCGAGTTTTCCTTCGGCTCGGGAAGCTGCGTGCAGCCCTCTGCCTGCCCCGCTTTCCTCTGCGGCGTGCACTACCTCTACTTCGCCATTGTTCTGTTCCTCTGCTCCGGCCTTCTCACCCTCATGGTCTCGCTGTGCACTGCGCCCATACCCCGCAAGCACGTGAGTGTCTGCCTCTGGACGGCCGGGTGTCCCAAAAAGCACTGTGGGCCACAGTAACCACTTGCACCCGCACCTGCCCTTGGCTTTCTGGAGTGCCCAGCGGGGAGGACCTGAATTTCTAGACTAAGGGTTGGGAGCCGGCCGGCGGTCCAGCTGCAGTTGCAATTGCAGAGCAAGCACTCATTTTTATTTAAATACATTTATTTGAACTGGCCTGGGGGAGGAGGCTTGAGGATGTTGATGGGTTGGTGATTAAAGCCTCCCAAAGCCAATCCTTGGCATAGCCTTTGGGACTCAAAACACAGTATCTGACTGGGGGAGCACAATACCATCTTGAAAGCTCACAAAAAGGTTTGGTTTTGTTGCCACAAGGCAGGTGGCTCTAGGCAGGGCTGATGGTGGCAGGGTGGGGTGGGGGCAGGTCAAGAGATCGGGCCTGGAAGGATGACCGGGATTCCCAGTAGCAGGAGGAAAGGGTGGGAGCACACAGGCACAGAACACTGTAAGCAGGAATGCCAGGCCAGGGTCACAAGCAACACCATCTGGGTGTAGACAGGAGACCTGAACTGATGAAACTGGGGGAGCAGGGCTAGCAACTTTAAACACAAGCTCAGGGGCTCAGGGTTTGTACTGAGGGCACAGGGCAGCCATGTAGGGTGGAGTTGGCAAGAGCTGAACCTGGGCTGGATGTGCAGACTGGACAGGTGGGTAGGGCAGGCAGTGATGAGCTGGTGTGCAGGTGTGCGGTGACTAAACTCCCACCTCATCTGTGCTCCCACCCTCCCCAGCTCCACCGCCTGGTCTTCAGTCTCCGGCATAGCGAGGAAGAACGGGAGGACCTCGACGCTGATGAGCAGGAAAGCTCCTCACTCCCTGCACAGAATGGGTGCCCAGAGCGTGCCATGGAGATGGATGGTAGGGCAGCACGCTGGGAGGTGGGGCTGGGGGAGCTGAGTTCCTGCAAACTAATTGCAGGACCTTAATTTTCCCCAGAGCCCCAGGCCCCAGCACCTAGCCTCTTCCGCCAGTGCCTGCTCTGGTTTTGTGGAATGAGCACGGGTGGGGAAGGCAGTCCTCCACCCCCTACCCAGGAGGAGGCAGCGGCAGCAGCCAGGCAGCTGGAGGACATCAGTGAGGACCCGAGCTGGGCCCGTGTAGTCAACCTCAATGCCCTGCTCATGATGGCAGTGGCCGTGTTTCTCTGGGGTTTCTATGCCTAAAGCTAACTGTGTTGGACACCATAAACCACAGCATCACAGAAGTGGGGGTCTGAAGCCTGCTCTGCTCCCCAGAAAAGGGAGAGGGCAGTGGGGTAAGAAGGTCCTGGCTCCCCTTCTCCTGGCCTTCCTCTGCCTGAGGCCCACTGCATGTGATTGGCAGTCACTTCCCAAGTGGGCCTGGCCCACCTGCCACTGCAGCTGCCCTAAGGAAAAATAAAGCTGCCTTTCCCTCCTGCTGTGGCCAAAGTGTCCTTGCTCCAGGCTCCTGTCCTGGGCTTGGGCCTCCATTTGGGCCGCTCACAGGGCCTTCTTTTTGGGAGATAGAAGCCATGTGGCCCTCCACTCGTCCACCTCTAGCTGGTGCTTCTCGGTCTTCCAGCCGGCGTCCTGCAGTCCTGGGGAGAGAGAATGGGGTGCTGCCGGGAATGCTGGGGACAAGGGTAAGGAGAGGTACAGGCTGGGTGCAGGCTTTGTGCACTACTGGGGCTCCCACTGCCTCTGCTGGGTGAGTCTGGCATAAAATGAGGCTGAAACCACACCTCGTTGCAGCAAGAATTCATTGAGATGGCACACAGAAGAGCGCTGGGATGGAGCAGGCACCAGATAAAATGTCCTCATCAATGTGACGGCCTCCCCGCTCCATCCTCCCATTTCCCATATGCCAACTGGGATTACAGACTGTTCACACTGACACTGCTTCAGAGACCATCCTAAGCTCTCTGTCCTACAGACAGGGAAACTGAGTCCCAAACTTAGGGACTCAATCAAGATCACAGGGAGAACCAATCTTTTTTTTTTTTTTTTTTTTTTTTTTGAGATGGGGTCTCTGTCACCCAGACTGGAGTATAGTGGTGCAATCTGGGCTCACTGCAACCTCTGCCTCCTAGGCTCAAGAGATCCTCCCATCTCAGCCTCCTGCCAGTCCCACAGGTGTGTACCCCCATGCTCAGCTAATTTTTTTTGTATTTTTTTGTAGAGACAGGGTTTCACCATGTTGCCTGGGCTGGCCTTGAACTCCTGATCTCAAGTGATCTGGCCATCTCAGCTTCCCAAAGTGCTGAGATTACAGGTGTGAGCCACTGTGCCCAGCACAGTCTTTTTTTTTTTTTTGAGAGAGGGTCTCACCCTGTCACCCAGGCTGGTACAATCATGGCTCACTGCAGCCTCCACCTCCCCAGTTCAGGTGATCCTCCCAGCTTAGCCTCCTGAGTAGCTGCAACCACAGGCACAAAACCACTAATTTTTGTATTTTGTATTTTTTGTAGAGACAAGGTTTCACCATGTTGCCCAGGCAGGGTCTCAAGCAGTCTGCCCATCTAGGCCTCCCAAGGGGCTAGAATTATAGGTGTGAGCCTCTGCAATGGGCCCAAGAACCCAAGTCTTTTACCTTTCAGGTGGAAGGGTGGGGGAAGGAAGGGCCCCCAAGGACAAGGCTTCAGGGGCCAAGCAGCCACGGGCTGAGGAATGTTACCTTTCAAGAACTTTGGGAACAGCATGTCCAACACTTGGTGCGTCTCCTTGACGATGACCCAGCTCTCTTTCTTAGGACCTGGGTATGGGGGTGCAGAACCAGAAGCTCTGTGTCCTCCAGCAAGACAGTCTGTCCTCTCTCCTCCCCGCCCTGAGGCATCAGCAGTCTAGATTGTGAGGCACTTACTTGCCCGCACGCGGTTCCTCAGCTCCTCCAGTTCTGCTGGAAGGGGTCCATCTCCCTGCAGGGCCCCAAGCATGAGCCCATGTGTGGCAGACCTTAGGACGGTCTTGGGGTCTGCCTTCTGGTTCAGAACTACCTGTACCTGGTCTGGAGAGACCAGAGACAGACTGGTATCAGGGAAGGGCCACCTCCCAAATCCCCTCGATCCCATCACCCTGCCTCCCTGGTCTCTCCCCAGAGACCCCGGCCTGGCATGGAAGGCCAGCCCCTCACCTTTTCCTTTCCAATTAATTTTCTGCTGCTCCCCAGTGCTCGGGCCAAACTGACCAATTTCCAAATACAACTTCACTGCAGCTCACCGAGCTGGGTCTATTTTGCATTTCTTTAATGGCTAGTGAGAATAAACGCCTTTTCACACTCAACCAGCAGACTAGCACACTCAAGGCCATGTTTACCCAAGAGGCAACCCAGGATGGGAGAGAGGGGTGGTTTCCCAGAGACACCAAAGGTCACAGTCTTACTAAGAGTGCTGCAATGCATAAGGTCATAATCTTACTAAGAGTGCTGCACTGTATAAGACACTTGACAGTCACATTCTTTGACCCTCATAAAAACAATGCAGGGAATAAGGCAGGTACTGTTAGCTCCATTTTACAAAGGGCTGAAGTGAATCTCACTGGGGCATTGCGGCTGTAGTATGAACGGTCTAGAGCACCCCCCAGAACAACAGGCATCTTCCAAACTGCCCAGAGCTTGGGGCCCTGGGTTGGAGGAGAGGCTGACCTGGGAGGGTGCGTCTTAGGCTAGGAGAACAAGGCACTCACTTCGTGACTGGTCCCAGCGGAGGAGGTAGGGTTCTTGGTGCCCCTCAACCAGCTGCTGCAGCTCAAAGACACTGCGGGGAGAGGAGAGTGCAGTGGGGGTGGAGGACAGCAAAGGCAGGTGTGCTCATCCAGCCACTGAATAGCCACCCAGTGAACCCAAATGATCTATGCTTCACCCAGGTCCCCTCACTTCCTCTCTCTCTCAGCCTTGCCCATACCCCCCAAATCCATCCTTTCTTCCTGTATGCAGCCCATCTGCCCATCCTTCCCTCACCCATCAAACACATGCCTAACATCTGCTTCATGTTTTATACCCTTTCCTCCCTCACACACCCACAATGACCCCACGTCTGTTCAGCAGCGATGAAGAACCCAGCAGAGAGGCAGGGCCTTGCCAGGGAGGCCTGTGTTTAACTGGTGTGAGGGGTGTGTTTGGGGAGCATGGGTGGTGGTGGTGACGAGTGGGAGATGCCAGGCCACTCACCTGGAGACCAAGCGGTGTAGGGGGACTCCCAGGGATAGAGATGGAGTTGGCCAGAAACCTGTGGGAAGCTGGGGTCAGGATGCCTAGGCAGTGGGAGAGGCTGAGACACAGGACCCGAGACCAGGGGTGGGGTCACCTGTCCACAGCGGCTCCATGCGGTTGGCTGTGGTGGGGTCGAGCACTTCTCCCCTCTGAAGGTAGTGCTTTAGGACCAGCCGGAGCCGGCCTTCGTTCAAGGTCTCCATGACCAGGGCTCGGACTGCACGGTAGTTGGCGTAGATGTGGAGGGCAGTGAGGAAGAAGAAACATCCTAAGCTGAAGCTGGGGTGAGAGAATGAGGTAGCCGAGGAGGGCAGAGGCCCAGCTGGGGCTCTCCTGCCCACCCTGGGCTCCCGGCTTACCCAGGGAAACCTGACACCAGAGGGAGCATCAGGAGGCTGACCAGGAGCCCCGCCAGGTTCACCAGCGTCTCCTGGAAAATGGCAGAGGGGCTAGGAGTTGGAGGGTGCCCTCCAGGCCAGAATGAGTACCCCTAAGTGTCTTTCACCCCATCCTCCCTGCTCCACAACCTCCCAGGGTTCCCTAGTGCAAGGGGGTTAAATTTTTAGTTTTTAGTGGGTGAACTGTCATTTGCCAGCTTGAGGTGACTCACACCTGTAGTACCAGCACTTTGGGAGGCTGAGGCAGGCAGATCACTTGAGTCCAGGAGTAAGACCAGCCTGAACAATGTAGTGGGACCCTATCTCTACAAAAACATTTAAAAATTTGATGGGGCACAGTGGCACACGCCTGTAATACTAGCAATTTGGGAGGCTGAGGTGGGCAGGTTGCCTGAGCTTAGGAGTTCGAGACCAGCCTAGGCTGAACATGGTGAGACCCTGTCACTACTAAAAATACAAAAAATTAGCCAGGTATGGTGGCACACGCCTGTAGTCCCAGCTACTCAGGAGGCTGAGATAGGAGAATTGCTTGAACCCAGGAGGTAGAAGTTGCAGTGAGCTGAGATCACACCACTTCACTCCAGCCTGGACAACAGAGCAAGACTCCATCTCCAAAGAAAAAAAAATTTAAAAATTAGCCAGGTATAGTGGTGTGCACCTGTAGTCCCACCTACTCGAGAGGCTGAGGTGGGAAGATTGCTTGATCTCGGGAGGTCGAGGCCAGCCTGGGTAACATAGTGAGACTCCAACTCTACAAAATACAAAAAAATTAGCTGGGTGTGATGGCATGTGCCTGTAGTCCCAGCTACTTAGGAGGGTGAGCCAGGAGGAATGTTTGAGCCCAAGAGGTCAAGGATGTAATAAGCCATGATTGCAACACTGTACTCCAGGCTGGGAGACACAGTGAGACCCTGTATAAATATATATGTGTGTCAGTTGCTTCTTTGCCCTGGTAGGTACAATGTCCTTGGAATACCCTTGAACATGTCTTCTTTGTTTTGCAAGTCACCAGAATAGTTTCGCACTCAGGCACTCCCTAACGTGAGTACTTTTTTTTTTTTTTTTTTTTTTAAGAGATAGGGTCTCGCTCTGTCACCCAGGCTGCAGTACAGTGGTGCAATCATAGCTCATGGCCACCTCAAACTCCCGAGCTCAAGTGATCCTGCCACCACACCTCCACTAATTATTATTACAATTTTTGGTAAAGATGGGTCTTGCTATATGGCCTAGGCTGATCTTGAAACTCCTGGGCTCAAGCGTTCCTCCCCTCAGCTTCCCAAAGTGCTGGGATGAAAGGCATGAGCCAGAAGAACTTTATTTTTAAATTTTTCTTCACTATTTCTAACATTTTTTTTTTTTAAAGATGGGGTTTCACCACGATGGCCAGGCTGGTCTTGAACTCCTGACCTCAGGTGATCCACCCACCTCGGCCTCCCAAAGTGCTGGGATTACAGGCGAGAGCCACTGCGCCCAGCCGCTGGAAGAACTTTTATTTACTGATTTAAAAAAGCTGACTGCTCCCCTTCCTTGAAGCTCCCTTGGTATGCAATAAGGGGCAGATAAATTTGCAAAGGGGTCAAGGAACCACCCGGGAAGGAACAAGACCCACATCTCTTCCCTTGTGTATCAATGTGATGAGAATACTCTGACGGCTGGATTGAGATCACCCTAGGGGAAGAGACTCCAGGCTATCTGCCCCCAACTCATCATGAGGGAAGAGTCTGGACTGGTGGCCCTGACTAACTGGGCTCTTAGGGAGAGCTGGTCCTGGCACAGAGAGGACCTGAGGCTGGAGAGCTCTTCTCACCCAGCCCTCCTGGCAAGGGCATGTGCTGTGGAAATAAAAGCTGCGGGTATGGCAGGAAACTGGAGATCAGGGACCTTAGGAGCTCAGGAGCAGAGTGACCTCCTCTCTCCCAGGTGGGAAGAATCATTTCCAGTGGCCACATCCAGTGACAGCAAAGCTGAATCAGCAGGAAGCTGGGGTCTGCTACGGGACTGACATGTTCCCAGGTTAGTCCTGGATACGTCACCGGCTCTGTGGACTGAGGAAACCCTGTGGCCTTGGGAAAAATGGCGTGGGGTTAGGGAGAGGGCTGGGGCCAGCGAGAGAGCAGGTGAGGGACAGCAGGCATGGAGCTGGGAGTCCTGCGGTGAGGGGCCTGGGCTGAGCTTCCTTCTTGCTCTTTAACAGCCTGTGGACTTAGGTCTGGAAGGAACAGTGGGAGGAATGAGCCTGAGTATCTCCTGAGCGAAGGGACTTGCCCAGCAGTCCCCAGGGAGATGGGACCTCTCCATACTTTATTTCCTTATCTGTTCCAAGGCAACCGTGAGCATTTACTGCACACGCTCACTGTGAGAATTAATGAGTTCCCAGAAATGAAATACTTGGCACATGGTTAGTGCTTAATAAATATTAGCTTGGGTTAATATTATTGAGCCTAACAATGGAAGAGAAGGCCAGAAAGTAGGATTGCATAGAACAGCAGTTTCTAAGTTGCTTCAGTGTCAAAAAAAACCATCTCACACTGCTGGGACTTCCCTGGGCCTTCATTTCCTCATCTGTACACCAGGGATAAAGTGGTACCTACCTCGCGGGGTTGGTGTGAGAGTTTGTTTTTGAGACAGGGTCTTGCTCTGTCACCTGGGCTGGAGTGCAGTGGTGTGGTCAAGGCTCACTGCAGCCTCCACCGCCTGGGCTTGAGGCTGGGACTACAGGTGTGCACCCCCACACCTGGATAATGTTTCTTTCATATATTTTGTAGAGACGGGGTCTTGATGGGTTGCTCAGACCGGTTTCAAACTCCTGGCCTCAAGTGATTCTCCCACCTTGGCCTCCCAAAGTGCTAGGATGACAGGCATAAAAGTTAGGTGACGCAGTGCACGTAAGTGCTCAGCACAGGGTTTGCAGAGGTGTAATCCATGCAGGGTTCAGCCTCAGCGGTGTCCCTACCCTGACTCCAGGCTCCTTGGGATGGGTGGAGGGGCTGGGCCAGCAGACCTGCTAAACTGCTGGGTGGAGGCCCCAGCCAGTGACCCAGCAACCCCACGTGCTGGGTGCCTCTGACCTGCCAGCTGCCTTGACATGTGGGGCTTCATGTGATCAGACTATCCAGCTTGCAAGGTGGGGTCTGGAGAGGGCAAGGCCAAGGGCTTGCTCTCAACTACACAGGTGGTGGGCAGAGCCTGTGATCAGCTCGGGACTTGCTGCCACCAGGGCCCAAACCCCTACTCCTACTTGCGTGTCTTGAGAGTCAGCAGGGAGCACCCATATGTCTTCCTGTGTGTTCCTGGGCCCTCCAGGGCACTCCCCTCACTACCCTACGCTCTCCCTCCAGCCCTACTGCTCACCTGGCTGCTGTCCTTCGCTGACACGTCAGCCATGTTGTTCCTCCGGGCCTGGTGCACAGTGAGGGCAGCTCGAGTGGCCCCGCCAGCGACACTGACGATGCACTGCGTGGGGAAGGGATGAGAGAAGGTCGGCACAGACACCTGCCCTGGCAACAGCAGCACTGAGACCAGCTGGAGAAAACCAGGCCCCGGCCAAACCCCGAATGCCATCCTTGGTATCTAGTTCTCACCTTGACACCCCTTAGGCTCACCTCCCCTGTCCTGTTCTAGGAAGAGTCTTGCCTGCCACTACCACTCTGGGGACTGGCTCCACAGCAGCTCAATTTCCTTCCCCATGGTGGAGGCCCAAAGATCACTCTCAGCCCAGAACTCCCGGCCCTCCAACTCCTGCTTTGGCTACATGCTCCCCATTGCTGGCGGGAGGCCCAGGCTGGTTTCCAACTTCCTGCTTCCATTTGCCTCCTGTCATTCCTCTACTCTCCTCTTGCCCCAGTTAAAGCTGTCAAATCCTACGCTGATGGCACTGACCTCCCAGGGCGCCCAGACCTCTCCCTCTTAGATCGCAGGATATAGCTCATCAAGGAGCGTCACTGGTCACCCACATTCATCCCGAGTTCATCAAAGCTCTTTTACTTATTACTATTATTTATCTTTCGTTTTTGAATAGAGACAGTCTCCCTGTGTTACTCAGGCTGGCCTAGAACTCCTGAGCTCAAGAGATCTTCCCACACTAGCTTCCTAAAGTGCTGGGATTACAGGCATGAGCCACCGCCCCTGCCTGAAGGCTCTTTTAGATGTCAGACATAGACTTAGGTGCTGTGACACAAGTCAGACCCAGGCCCTGCCCTCATGGAATGTACAGATCAATAGGCAATACACAAGTAAGTTAACATGCAGGGAAACAGTCTGTTCAAAGGCCAGAGGAACAAGGGACAAAGTAAGGCTGGCACTTTGTGGCTGGCAGGGGCCTGACCATGCAGAACGTGGCAAGCCTGGTGAAGGTCTTTCCCTAAGAGCAACGGGGCAGCAGAGTGACCTGATGGCTTTCCTCTTTAAAAGGATCCCTCGGCTACTCCGAGAGGGTAGCGACAGAGAGGCTACCCCGGAAGTAATGGTGCTCTCTCAGCAGCGAGGGGTGGTGACGGGGAGATGGAGGAGAGAATGGACTGGAGATTTTGAGGGCGGGAAATAACAGAACTGAAGGTTCAGCTGAAGGTGGCAGGTAAGGGGAAAGGGGAAGAGGAGGTGGCAGTGATGGTGGCGGCAGCATGGATGACAGCCAGGCTGGCTTCTCTTGGTGCAGCTGGGAATGGAGGCTGCCGAGAGGGTAACTCTACAGAGGTCTTAAGAGGGAAGTTCCTGGCCTGTTCCATTCCCTTACTGGACAGATGAAGAGACTGAGGCCCAAAAGGCAGAATTTGAAGCAAAAGCCAGAGGCCACAACCCTTGGTCCACAGCCACAGCCACAGCCGTGCTTTTCTCTGGGGTTTCCTACACTGTTTGGGGGTGCTCACAGCATTTAGGCCTGTGCCATGGAAGCTAAGTGTCCTCTGCCACAAGGAACCACTGCACCCCAAATGCCAGTGCCTTGTGAAGAAACACACCCCTAATGTGATTTTAAGTCAACAGATGGGCTTTGGAATGGGTCTTTGTCTTCTTGAGTCTCTCTTCTGGGCCAGGTACTTTGACAGGTTATGCTTTTTACTGAACCACGCCAGGCCTGAGTGTCCTCATCTGGATGAAACCAACCTGCAAGGGTTGTGCAGACAGCAGCCTGGCGTGGAGGAAGCATGTGCCTGCGCCCCATGTGCCCCCAGCTCACTGCACGGACGGTGCTCTGTCTCTGTCTCGCCTCTGGATCTTGAGCTGTGCTGTTTCTTTTGCCTGGAACACCCGCCTTGCACCCTACACTCCCTCTTCAGGACCCAGGCTTGGGGGAGCTCTTCCTACACTCTCTGACCAAGCTGGAATCCCCGCTTCACCCTCTTGCATGCCTCTATATTTCTCATTTGTAATACCTGTACCTACAACTCCACAAACACTGGTGCAATTATGTGTGGTTTCCTTTCCAAGCCAGGGGGGCCCATATTCTGTGCCAAACATGCAGTAGGCACTCAATAAATACTGTACTGAAAGAACCAAAGGGAAGTCGAGAAAGCTGGTCCCAAAATGTCAACACTGGACCACCCCTTCCACTTCTCAGCTTGGAGCTCCTGCCCCAGTCCTCTGGCTCTAGACATTACTTTACACTGTCTGGGGCCCTGGATGCCGTCTGGCTGGAGAAGGATCAGAAAAGATGACTGGGTTCGAGTAGAAACATCTGAACTTTGTCACTCTTCTAGAAGCGGCTTGAACACAGAGCCCAGGTGAACCCACACACTACCAAGGCAGGTGTCTTGGGCAGATGGATGCCCCACAGGTGGCTACCTTGGCCAGGTTGCTGGTGGAGACAATCACGGTGAAACAGATTGGGTGTATGGGAGCCATAATCTCAAGGAACATGGCCACATCATTGAGGATGTCTGCAAAAAGCCTGGGGAGGGATCAGAAGTTAAAGGTTAGAGGTCAGAGGTAGGAGACTTTCATAATGGAAGACTCTCCTCCCCCATGCCCGCCCCTCCTCACCTCCACTGCTTGGCATTGCAGTCCAGTTTGCTTCTGTTGGGAAGGAGAGGTTGTTGCAATTTGGATTTAAGGAGAAACACATCCTATGGGCAGTGTGGGTAGTCCTGGACCACAGTAAGGTCTGAAGGGCTCAGGAAAACCCACACCCCCCCAGATAGACATCTGTCCCCACACCCAGTCACTGCTACCTAAAATGCCACCATTAGCTGGGGGGAACCTTCAGTGACTGATTGATCAGCTAGTGTCTCCCTCTTACGAACCCATCATTTACCAAGGAAAAACCCTGTCTTGTGGCTGCTCCCCAACCTCTGGCTGTCCTTGGTCTTCCTGGGTTCCTCTGCCTCTCCCCGGGTTCCTCTGCCTCTTCCCGTCCTTCTTCTTGCTTTAGAGTGAGGGTACCCAGTGAGTATATTTTGGACTAGTAAACATTACATTTAGTGTGTAACCCTGCATGTTATAGACAACTAGCCCTGATAGGGGAAATGATTTCCCTGGATTACACAGAGTTGGGGGAAAAATCCAAGAGAGAGAGCTGGGCTTTGACATCCAGGCTTAGGGCATTTCTGCTACACAACACCGTGGATGGCTGCCTCCCCTGACCTTTTCAACAGACAGTGACTCCCTGGCCTGTGCACAAACACCTGGGAACCACTTCTCTAGGGTCCCACTGGCAGGAGATACTGCAGCCCCAGCCCAGCTCAGGATTTGCAGCATTAGGCCCAAGTCTCAGTTTGAGATCTCCTGGAGAGAATGGGAACATTCTTGGGGGAGGGCATCTGACACACAGGAGGAGATCCTGAACCACCGGATACCATGGAAAGCACAGGCCTTAGGCTCAAATCCTATCTCGCTAGTTACAAGGCGTATGGTCTGGGCAAGTAACTTCTCTCATCTAGGTATATTTCACATTTATGAAATGTACATGTCCAATCCCATCCTACAGAGTTGCTGTAAGGATTAGAGACAACATACAGAGGCTCAGGGGGCACAGCTGTTAATGATGGCTGGTATTTACTGAGCCCTTATTATGCACAATGCTACATGCATTAAGCACTTTGCATAGATCATCTCATGGAACCCTTACAACTACAATTAATGCCAATACTATTGCTATCTTTACTACTACCAATGGGGAGAGGTGCCAGAAGTCTACTGGCTGGGAAGGCACTCACCCTTTCCACCAGGCAAAGACGATGCGGCCTAGCATGCCAGTTGAATCTGGGGGAGAGAAGGCACACGTAAGGAGCAAGGAAGAGGCATGGGAGCTGTGGAGCCTGGCAGACCCTGGTACTGAATTGGCCAGTTCACCCTGAGTCACTGCCCTAAAGAACTCAGTCTGGTACTAGAAGCTGTGGATAGTCACAGCTGCATGATGGGGTCAGAAGTGCCTAGACATAGCAGTTCATCATATGCCCCCTTGGAGACATGGACAAGAAACGTTCTTTGTAGAATTGTTCATAAAGGCAAAAAACCTGGGAATAATGCAAATGTTGATTGACAGAATACATAAATTCTAATATATCCACCTAGAGGCACTCATTCATAGATGAATACTAATAATAAACTCTTACATGAAAATAACTCATGAAGACCACATACAGCACAGTTCACAAAGCTCTAAAAGTAAAACTAAATGACATAGCCCTTAGGAATATTTACCTATTTGGTAAAACTATTCAAAAGACAGGAAATCTTAAATGGAAATTCAAAGGTTATTGCTAACCTATCCTAGCTCTTAGGCTGGGCAGCTGGCTCACAGGTGGTCATTATAGGATAAATAAATGAAAGGATTTGGACCAGGTATGGTGGCTCAGGCCTATAATCCCAGCACTTTGAGATTACAGGGGATTTGGGCCCAAGGACCACTTGAGGCCAGGAGTTCAAGACCAGCCTGGGCAATACAGCAAGACAAAAAGTAGCAAAGAAATTAGCCAGGCATGGTAGCACGCCTATAGTCCCAGCTACTTGGGAGGCTGGGCAGAAGAATGGCTTGAACTCAGGATATCAATGCTGCAGTGAGCTATGATCACGCCACTGAACTCCAGCCTGGGTGACAGAGCAAGACAGTCTCAGAAAAAAAAAAAAAGATTCGAACTGCAGCTGGCGTTGCAGGACAGAGAGACAGGCCTCCTTAGGCTGGGCAGAGTAAGAGAAGTCTCTGGAATCAGTGGGACCTTGGACCTTCATTTGCACAACAAAAGCTTCCTGGCTACCTAACTCTGCCAGGAACTTCATGACCACAGTGACTGAGATGACTCCAGGCTCAAAATCCAGCTAAAGAGCAGACAGCAATCATCATAACATACACTGACTTAGGCCGGGTACGGCGGCTCATGCCTGTAATCCCAGCACTTTGGGAGGCTGAGGTGGGCAGGTCACCTGAGGTTGGGAGTTTGAGACCAGCCTGACCAACATGGAGAAACCCTGTCTCTTCTAAAAATACAAAATTAGCCAAGCGTGGTGGCACATGCCTGTAATCCCAGCTACTCAGGAGGCTGAGGCAGGGGAATCGCTTGAACCCAGGAGGCAGAGACTGTGGTGAGCTGAAATCACGCCACTGCACTCCAGCCTGGGCAACACAAGTGAAACTCCATCTCAGAAAAACAAACCAAAAAACCCCACTGATTTAGACCAGGGATTGGTAAACTGTTTCCACTCCCTGGTTTTGGAAATCAAGTTTTACTGAAATGCAGCCATGACCATTTGTTTACAGAGTGTCTATGGCTGTTTTTGCAAGACTACGGCAGAATTGAGTTGCTGCAGCTAAGATTATAAGGCCTGCAAAGCATAGATCTGGCCCTTTACAGAACAAGTTTGTCAATTTGGACCATTCATTATACAGAGAGTGGCACCCATTAAGCCTGGCAGTAATGTTTTAGAACCAGACACCTGGGAGGGACTCACACAGTGGGCACAGAAGAGGACAGATACTGTAGGCAGAGGACTTGGACTTGTCTGATCTTGAGGGCACTAACTCTGACGTGGAGATGTAAGGAGAAAGGACACTATGTTATGGGAATGAGGGCTGCGAGCTTCCCACAAAATATAAATGCAATGACATGGGCCAGCCCTACCATTCTCCACTGAGAGCAAATGCACTCTCCCCTTTCCAGAGCCTTCTTGGACACTGAGGCCTTCGAACAGTCACGCTTGCCCACTCTGGACTTGACAGAGACCACTAAGTGCTCCAGTGCACACCTGAAGTACCTGTGCCTTTTCATCTTCACAATGATCCTGCAACCTTGGTAGGATTATTCCCCTTCACTGAGGCTCCGATTAGATTGGTGAACAAAATTGGGATATTTTATAAAAAAAAAAAATAGGATTTCCAGCTTCTTTGGAAGAACCTGAAGACATGGCCACACTGGGCCTGCCTTCTCTCACGGCCAGCATGAGCTGGGACTACCTCACTGAAGGAGAGCATGGGTCCAACCTACTCCCATCCGGCCTGCTTCGTTTCTCCATTTCTGTCCTATCTGGCCCTGGAAGTAACACCCAATAGAGTGGTTTGACAGGCCTCTCATCACTCACTTTAACCTCTTCAAGTACATTATATTCTAAGTAAAATGATCATTGTACCATTCAAGATTCTGGTACTGGATCAACTTAGTGACTGTGAACATGGCAAGATTACTTTTACCCGATGAGAAGGAGTTCACTGGGTCAGACTTTTTTTTTTTGAGACAGAGTCTCACTCTTGCCCAGGCTGGAATGCAGTGGCATGATCTTGGTTCACTGTAACCTCCGTCTCCTGGGTCCAAGCAATTCTCCTGTCTCTGCCTCCAGAGTACCTGGGATTACAGGCACATGCCACCACACCTAATTTTTGTATTTTTAGTAGAGACAGAGCTAATTTTTGTATTTTTAAACTCCTGACCTCAGGTGATCCGCCCGCCTCAACCTCCCAAAGTGTTGGGATTATAGGCGTCAGCCACTATACTCAGCCCAGATTCTATTTTTCTTCCCTTTGGCTACACACTTGTATCCACTCAGGTGTATGTCCTCCTTGGGCCACCTGACAGAAAGACAGCCTATTCTACCTTTCTATGGATCATCAGAGGCATTTACAGGACTAATGATATATACTCCCTATCATCTGAAAGTCAATACTGTCCACTAGAGTCCTAGTAAGGAATCAGCTGTCCAAATTGTACTTGGCTCCACTTGAAAATCCTAGTTGGTAAGAGTGCGGTAGTTAAGAATGGGACACAGGAGTAAGTCTGCCTGAGTCAAAACTCTGGCCCTAAGTGACCTTGGACAATTACTTAATCACACTTTGGCCTCTATTTTTCCATCTGAAAAAATGAATAATGGCAGCTAACTAATATGGCTGCTGAAGAGATCAAGCCACATATTACATGTAACTGTACAAAATGTGTGGCTTAAGGTAGGTTGCCAAAATATTAGCAACAAGTTTTATTTGTACTCATGACAATTAGCATCATGTTCCATTGACAGATATGTAACTGAAAATGATCACATCAAAAAATTCCAAGTGAGTTTCTCATATGAAACTCTGCAAGAAAATTTCCCATGTTTGATGAAAACAAACTTGTGAAATCCTAATTCAAAGCTTCTTTTAATATCAATAACAAGCCTTTAAAGTAGATTTTAAAAATTTTATTTTTCTTTTTGAGACAGGGTCTCACTCTGTCATCCAGGCTGGACTACAGGTGCCTACCACCATGGCTGGCCAATTTTTGTATTTTTTTTTAGAGATGGGGTTAAACCATGTTGGCCAGGCTGGTGTACAACTCTGCATCTCAAGTGATCCACCTGCCTCGGCCTCTCAAAGTGCTGAGATTATAGGTGTGAGCCACCGCACCTCTATCTTTAAGTGATCTTTTCTCAATAACCTGCCTGAGCTAGAGGTTGAACATTCCTTTTTTTTTCACATAGGGTATTGCTCTGTGGCCCAGGCTGGAGTGCAGTGCTACGATCTTGGCTCACTGCAACCTCCACCTCCTGGGTTCAAGTGATTTTCCTGCCTCAGCTTCCCTAGTAGCTGGGATTACAGGCACGCACCACCACGCCTGGCTCATTTTTGTATTTTTAGTAGAGATGGGGTTTTACCATGTTGGGCAGGCTGGTCCTGAACTCCTGACCTCAAATGATACCCCCACCTTGGCCGCCCAAAGTGCTGGGATTACAGGCGTGAGCCACTTTGCCCAGGCCAAGGCTGAGCATTCCTAATCCAAAAACTGAAAATCTGAAATGCTCCAAAACCTACAGCTTTTGGACAGCAGACATGATGCCACCAGTAGAAACAGCTGATGGTGAAATAGCACAAATTGTTCTGAATCAAGGCAATCGTGGTAACAGTGACAATGAAGACGATGTTGCTAACACTGCAGAAAAAGTGCCTACAGACAACAGGGTGAGGATACGTGAGGGGATTATTGAGGCCCTAGAGCAGCCTACATTCCCAACAGAACAAGAAATCAGGCAGTTTATAGAATCCAAGAGAGACTTCTAAGACAGAAACCACTGTTGAGGCAGATGACTCTGGAGGAAACATTTTAAAAAGCTACCCAGAAGAATGCTTCCTCATCCCTAGAGGACCTGCTTCTTGTCCTTCAACTGCTTCTAGTATTTCTTCTCACCTTAAAAAAAAAAATACAGTGTCCAGTAACCTTTTCATCAAAACAGCATTGTAGCTGAAGACTGAGAGCCTGCTCTTATTTGTTGCTGCTGCTGTGGTTTAGAAGCTGATACAGGTGTTTTGGTGACCTGCTGTACTGCTTAATTACCCTGAACACACAATTTCTCACTGTCAAGTGGTATGTCATGTTTTTTATACTGTTAAGTACTTATGCGTGAAGGTCTAAGAAAAGGACTGCCTCTTGGTAGCATCCACATTCAGAGTCAGGAGGCTGGGCACAGTGGCTTGCGCCTATAATCCCAGCACTTTGGGAGGCCAAGGCGGGTGGATCACGAGGTCAAGAGAGAGATCATCCTGGTCAACATGGTGAAACCCTGTTTCTACTAGAAATACAAAAATTAGCTGGGCATGGTGGTGCGCGCCTGTAGTCCCAGCTACTCGGGAGGCTGAGGCAGGAGAATTGCTTGAACCCAGGAGGTGGAGGTTGTGGTGAGCCGAGATTGCGCCATTGCTCTCCAGCCTGGGTAACAAGAGCGAAACTCCATCTCAAAAAAAAAAAAAAAACAGAGTCAGGAATGATAGGGATACCAAACAACTGGATTGTCCACATGTGTGGCTGAGATAGTGATGTCTTTGCTTTCTGATGATGGATCAATGTACACAAACTTTGTTTCATGCACACTATTGAAAATATTGCATAATAACTTCCTTTAAGCCATGTATATAAGGCATATATGAAACATAAACGAATTTCATGTCTAGACTTCAGTCCCATCCCCAACAAATCTCACTATATATATGAAAATATTCCAAATCCAAACAAAATTCCGAAATCCAAAACACTTCCGGTTGCAAGCATTTCGGATAAGGGATATTCAACCTGTATAGGCAACATGTTTGTGATATCACGTGAAAACAGCAATTACGGGCCCAAGCTCCAAATGCATTCCAAAAATACGGCCAACAGGCCGGGCGCGGTGGCTCATGCCAGTCAGTTTGGGAAGCTGAAGGAGGTGGATCACCTGGGGTCAGGAGTTCCGAGACCAGCCTGGCGAACATGGTGAAACCCTGTCTCTACTAAAAATACAAAAAAGTTGGCAGGGCATGGTGGTGCACACTTATAATTTCAGCTATTTGAGAGGCTGGGGCAGGAGAATCACTTGAACCTGGGAGGCAGAGGCTGCAGTGGGCAGGGATTGTGCCAGTGCACTCCTGCATTCCAGCCTGGGTGATAGAGCGAGACTCCCAGTCAAAAAAGAAAAAAAAATTGAGATGGGGTCTCCCTATGCTGCCCAGGCTGCCTCAGCCTCCCAAAGTGCTAGGCTTAAAAGCGTGAGCCACTGTGCCAGTTTGTTCAGTCTTAATGGTAAAGGAGGCTCCTATTTCTCCAAAAAAAAATCCAGTCTTACCAGAGAAGTGGCCAGACTGATGCTACCAGTGGAATGAGCCTTCCCTTGGGTCTCATTTATTGGGTTGGTGCAAATGTAATTGTGGGTTTTCCATTACCTTTAATGGCAACAACAACAAAGAAACCCTGCAGTTACTTTTGCACTAGCCTAATAAATATCCCCTGGGAGCAGTAGTGAAAGACAAAGGATACTGGCAAAAGCCATGGGCCCCCCTCCTGTAGAACGTGTAACAATTTCTCTTTTCTGTTCTATTTCCCTCTCTGGGTGGCATGGTACCAAATTGTATCTTTTTTTTTCTTAAACAAATTTTAAAAAGCTGTAGGCACTCAGCAGATAGCCACTCTATTATTTACAGCATCATCTGATATCACAGGGCATACAGAATATCTTCCATTCTTTCCAGTCTTTCTCCTACTCGGGACCAAGAATATGTTTTGTTTTGTTTTGTTTTTCCCCTGGAGCTCACCAATTTTCCCTATCCTGCGCAGCTGGCAGTTTATTCAACCAATTGCATTTTCATGCAATCCTCCACAGAGAATAGGGATAAGGGGGAGGGGACGGGATTTGGGATCCAGACTCAGAAGTCTGTGTGGAGAATGGAGTGAGGCTGCTGGGCTGGTGAGTGGAATTAGGGTCTTCCAGATTTGGGCGGTAAGACTGGGTTACAAAGCACGGCTGTAAGCACTGGGGGAACCTGCCTGAATTCTACCTAATGGGGCATGAGACCATACATACACACACATCAGAGCCCAGCGAAGGCAGGACTGAGAGCAGCAATATGTGAGGCTCCAGGGATCCAGCTCACCTTTCACGAGCCAGGTGGCCGTGGCAGCTGAAACGGTGGCTTTTGCGTTCCCCACCCCTATGCCCAGCAAGACTGCCTGGGTGGCCAGGGAGCCGGAGAGGCTGGAAGCAAAGGCCTGGAGAAGAAAACAAGTACAGTGAGAAGCGGGCGCAGGAGCGTGGCGGTCTACGTGGCGTTATCTGTTCTAGTTCTTGGTGTTTGGGACATGTCAGACCCCCCCGGCTCCGGGCCTCGGTCACCCGTCTGTAACTGGGGAGGGAGGGGTGGCCTGCACTGTCCCCTGCCCCAGACGGCCGGGCTGACCTGGACGGAATCCCACAGCTGGTAGGGCAGATAGTCTGGGCTGACGCTATCAGGGAAGCCCTGCGGCAGGAACACGGCCTGGAGCCCGGAGAGGGATGGTGAGGCGGCCCCGGGAGCCCCCACTTCGCCCGCATCTCGTCCTTCGGGTTTGACCGTGAAGGCCCTGGAGAGCCCCCACCAGCGCCAGCCCCCGACCTCCCACTGTAGGCTCCCGTCCGCGGCTGCACGGCAGCCCCGTGACTCCCCGGAGCCGAACTGCTCGGAGCACAGAGGGCCCTGCAAACCCGCGTCGTCAGCCATGCCGAGCCTCTGGGTCCCAGCCCCGCCCCTGCCGCACGGTGGACGTGGCAGGCGACGCTTCCGGCTGGGCTACGGCGGCTGCGGAGGGATACCCTTCGCCAACGGGCACCGGTCCCTGCCTCCGCCGCGCAGTTCGAAAATCGACGATCGGTCTCTCCAGCCTCCGCGCCGCTTCGGACGCCCGGGCACCGGCCCGGCCCTGTCGCTTTGTAGCATTCTGCAGCTGGGCCACGGGCGCCACGGGCTCCCTTTGGTCCGCCAGTTGTGTTCGAGACCCGGTTCGACCACAGAATTTTTATCTGTGTGACTTTGGGCAAGTCAGTATCCCTCTCTGGGCCTCGGGTTTTTTTGCTGTGAGGCCAGCGACTGTATTTTTAACCCTGATTTTATCCCTACATCTACTCAGCACGTAGTAGGTGCTCAAAAGACATTTATGAGTGAATAAATGCATGATGAGAAGAAATTGGACCAGATGAGGCCCTATGAAGCTGCCTGTTTTTTGTTTTTTCTTCTCTTCTGAGCTTCCCTGCCCTGGACTAGAAATTCTCCATCCTTCAGCCTTCTGCGAGACTGCAGGAGCATTACTTTTGAAAGGATGCTAAGGAATCCGAGGGATGAGAAAAATCAAGAGGTTGCAATGATGTCAGAAAACAAGGAAACGAGGCAAGAAGTTCTTGTGTTTTTTGGGGCAGAGAGTCCATGAAACGGTGGGGGGAGGGGAGAGTCCAAAGAGGGAGCGTCTCTGTCCTTCGAACTCACCTTTTCCTCTTTCCGTTTCTCTTCTCCTTCCCATCTAGTGCACCATATTCACTCCAGAGTAGAAATTTGCCAAAAAAGCATCTCTTTTTATCAGAAAATAAAATATCCTGGTTTCTTAGCTTGGCATTCTTGGACCCGCACAGTTTGATCCCAACTGACAGCTGTTTACTTGAAACCTCAGATTCTCCCAGAATCACCTTCCTCGTGGTAACCCTGGAAGGCCCTCCTACCCACCTCACCTTATCTGACACAAACACAGTCTCTCTCAGGCTGAGATAAACTTGAACACTTCTTTTCTTTTAAATTTCGGGTTTCAAAATACAAATAGCATAGTCACAACATTTCTGTAATGTTTTCTATATTCAGGTACTGGTTTGACTAGAGAACAAAAATAAAACAAGGTTTGAAGACTAAGTACTTAAAAAACATTTATTTAAATAGAGACAGGGCCTCCCTATGTTACCCAGGCTGGTCTCAAACTCCTGGCTTCAAAAGTGGTCCTCGGGCTGGGCGTGGTAGCTCACGCTTGTAATTCCAGCACTTTGGGAGGCTGAGGCGGGTGGATCACTTGAGGTCAGGAGTTCAAGACTAGCCTGGCCAACATGGTGAAACCCCATCTCTACTGAAAATACAAAAATTAGCTGGGCGTGGTGGTGTGTGCCTATAATCCCAGCTAATGGGGAGGCTGAGGCAGAAGAATTGCTTGAACCCTGAAGTTGTCATTAACTCCGTGTTTGTTATCTCTTTTTTTGCCAATGGCTTGCCAGTTTCTTCCACAAATATCTGTTGCTACCTATTATGTGCTCATTGGGATAGTGAGCAAAAATAGACATGGGTCTGGGTCTTCAGGAACTTATATTAGGGAAGGATATTGATCAAGTCATACAAATAAATGCAAAGTTGGAACTATTTCAATTGCTGTAGAGGGCTACATGCTACTTAAAATGAGAGATTTTAGAAGGAGAATTGAGCTAATCAATAAAATCAAGGGAAACTTTTTTTTTTTTTTTTTGAGACAGAGAGTCTCCTTCTATCATCCAGGCTGGAGGGCAGCAGCACAGTCTCGGCTGGCTCACTGCAGCCTCCACCTCCCGGGTTCAAGTGATTCACCTGCCTCAGCCTCTTGAGTAGCTAGGATTACAAGCATTTTTGTATTCTTTTGTATTTTTGTACAAAAGCTAATTTTTATATTTTTAGTAAAGATGGAGTTTCACCATGTTGGCCAGGGTAGTCTCAAACTCCTAACCTCAACTGATCTGCCTGCCTCGCTTCCCAAAGTGCTGGGTTACAGGTGTGAGCCACTGTCCCCGGCCAGGGGAAAGTTTTTAACAAAAATTTAAGATGGGGTTTCTATATTTGCTGAGGCCTCCTGCCTCAGTCTCCCAAAATGCTCGAATTATAGGCATGAGCCACTGAGGCCAGCCAGGAAACTTTTTTTTTTTTTTTTTTTTTTTTTTGAGGAAGTGTGTATTTAGCTCTAGAGTAAGAATTAACTTGGTTACAACGGGGAAAGAGTTTTCTGGAAAGGAGGAGCAGCATGTCCTGAGTGGGGAGGGAGCATGGTACCTAATACCCAACAAAGGCCAGTGCAGTAGAAGTCTGGAGCATGAGGGGCATGGGGAAACGGCTGCTAGGGAGTTAGGGGCCAAACTGCAGGACCCTGTAGGCCAAGCTCTTCTTCATGCTTAGGATTAATATTCATTTTTCGTTCTGTCTATCTATCTATGAATGAATGAACGAGACAGGGTCTTGCTCTGTCACCCAGGCTGGAGAGCAGTGGTGCAATCACAGCCCACTGCAGCCTCCAACTCCTGGGCTCAAACAGTCCTCTTGCCTCAGCCTCCCAAGTAGCTGGGACCACAGGCACACACTACCATGCCTGGCTAACTTTTAAAATATTTGGTAGAGATGGGATCTCATTGTGTTGCCCAGGCTGGTCTCGAACTCCTGGCCTCAAGCGATCCTCCCACCTTGGCCTCCCAAAGCTCCGAGATTAGAATATACTGATATATATTGGAGTGGCACATTAGAGAGGAAGTTGAATAAATTTAATTTTTTTTTAAGAGTCAGGTTCTCTGTTCTCTGTCATCCAGACAGTGCAGTGGTGAGATCACACTGCAGCCTCAACTTCCAGGGCTCAGGCGATCCACCTCAGTTTCCCGAGTAGCTGGGACCACAGCCACCATGGTTGGCTAATTTTTGTATTTTATTTTTGTGGAGACAGGGTTTTGCCATGCTGCCTAGGCTGGTCTCGAATTCATGGGCTCAGGTGATCCGCTCACCTCAGCTTCCCAAAGTGCTGGGCTTATAGGCGTGAACCACTGTGCCTGGCAGAAATTTAATTTTTAATTCTTATTTTCCATTTAGCTTATAACACTGTCAGTAAATTATCTTCTTTTCAAAAACATTTTCAGTTTCCTTGTACAGTGAAAGGTAGAAGGGCTATGAGCACTGTGTTATATTTGAAAGGTTAGCTTGCATGAGTGGACGGGACTCTGGGGCAAACGCCTATGAATGAATTCCATCAGAGGGCCTTAGTGTAAATGCAGGTTCTGTCCAGGATTGTAGCTGTGAGATCCTGGGCAAGTTACATATCTCTCTGTCTTTCAGTTTCTTCTTCTAAAAGACAAAATGGAAATGGTAAAATGGAAATAGTACTAGTTCCTACCATACACAGTTGGAACTGGAATTAAGAGTCATGTCATGGTCAGGGGAGGTGGCTCACGCCTGTAATCCCAGCACTTTGGGAGGCCGAGGTGGGTGGATCACGAGGTCAAGGGATCGAGACCATCCTGGCTAACATAGTGAAACCTCGTCTCTACTAAAAATACGAAAATTAGCCGGGTGTGGTGGCATGTGCCTGTAATCCCAGCTACTGGGGAGGCTGAGGCAGGAGAATCGCCTGAACCTGGGAGGCGGAGGTTGCAGTGAGCCGAGATCGTGCTACTGCACTCCAGCCTGGGCAACCGAGTGAGACTCCATCTCAAAACAAACAAAAAAAGAGTCATGCCATATGTGCAAAACTCTTAAAAGTATTTAGTACATAGTGCATACTGTTTAAGTGTTGGTTTTTATTCAGAGGTAATGTCAAGTGTTCAAATGTGAGGCCCTTGACTCCATGGCAGGTGGCCCTCATGACTAGTGTCACTGTATAATTTTTGTCCAAACTAGGACTTTTGAGAGTGTCATTAAAGGAAGCACTAGTAATAATTGTGTTGGGAAGTAGAGCTGTCTTGGGCTTACGGGAATAGACGGTCACATTATGAACCCACTGCAGCTCTGCTGATCACCGTTGTCCACCTTGACCTCCCCCCACTCAGAGACCATGACAGCTCCTGTTTGTTGCAGCATTTACTTAGCCCTTAGCATAGGTATGCTGTCTGGGGCCAGTTTGTATTTGCTTGTTAGGTACTGATGTCCTGTCTTCCCAAGAGGACTGTAAGTGCCTGAGGGCAAGGACCCATCATACAGGTCCCTGTGACCTGAGTGTGCAGATAAGGTGACTTGACGAAAAGTTGAGTGATAGTTCCTCTTTCTCTGGAGGTCCCTTGAGAACCTGTGCCTAAATCCTGTCATCTGACAGTGCAATTGTCTCTTGTTACACTTGGGGAATTGGTTCCAGAACCCTGGAGCATACGAAAACCCGCACACACTTGTCTTGCAATTGACTCTGCATATATGTGGATTTTGCGTCCCTCCATTACTTTATTTGCTTTTTTTTTTTTTTTGAAATGGAGTTTCACTCTTGTTGCCCAGGCTGGAGCGCCATGGCACAATCTCGGTCACTGCAACCTCTACCTCCCAAGTTCAAGCAATTCTCCTTCCTCAACCTCCCAGGTAGCTGGGATTACAGACATGTGCCACCACGCCCAGCTAATTTTTGTATTTTTAGTAGAGAGAGTTTCACCATGTTGGCCAGGCTTGTCTCGAACTCCTGACCTCACAGGATCCACTCGCCTCAGCCTCCCCAAATGCTAGGATTACAGGCATGAGCCACTGTGCCTGGCCTACTGCATTTTCTTTCCTTTTCCTTTTATTTTTTAACTGCATTAAAAAAAATCTTGGTATCTCCCCTTCCCTTCCCTCCCCTCCCTTCTCCTCCTTTCTTCCTTCTTCCTTTCCTCTTTTTGGAGATAGAGTTTCACTCTATCACCCAGGCTGGTATGCAGGGGCCTGATCATGGCTCACTGCAGTCTCAACCTCATGGGCTCAAGCGATCCTACCATCTCGCCTCCTGAGTAGCTGGAATTACAGGTGCATGCTACCACATTTAGCCATTACTGTATTTTTGATCTGTACTTGATTGAAAGAAATCTGCATTATAAGTGGACCTGCCCAGTTCAAACCTGTGTTTTTCAAAGATCACCTGTATATCAAGCACCAGGCAGAATACTCCAAGCTCTCAGCCCCTTGATTTTCCCCTAGTTGATTTCCCCACTTCCAGTCCTGCCTCCTATAGTCACTCTCCACACAGCTTCCAACTCCCTGGTTTACACCGTGGCTCATGCCTGTGATCCCAGCCCTTTGGGAGGCTGAGATGGGTGGATGACTTGAGGTCAGGAGTTTGAGAACAGCCTGGCCAACATGGTGAAACCCCTTCTCTACGGAAAATACAAAAATTAGTTGGGGGTTATGGCGCGCACCTGAATCCCAGCTGCTCAGGAGGCGGAGGCAGGAGAATCGCTTGAACCTGGGAGGCGGAGGTTGCAGTGAGCTGAAATCATGCCACTGTACTCCAACCTGGGTAACAGGGTCTGACCCAGTCTCAAATAAAGAAAAAAACAACAAAGTTTTGGCCTTTTGCAGCAAAAACCAACAATGCAAGCAGAAGGATTTCATTAAGTTAACTGAGCCACAGTTGGGGACTGGCCATGTTCTTGGAACTTTGCTCTCTCTCCACCACTTAGTCCATGACCCGGCAGTTATTTCCTTTCCCCACATGGCCTTGGCACTGGTCAGATTCTGGCCCAGTGGGATCTCCTTTCCACACCAGAGCATTTACCCCACCTCCTGACATTGTAGATGCTCCCTCACAGACCAAAATGTAACACACCCACCAGGCGCCTCCCTGCTGCCAGACTGTGGAACCAGTGACTGTCAGGACAGCCAGTGAGTGTGTGGAGGGAGGCGGCCAGGTCAGAGATTTGGGTTCAGGATCCTGTGACCTCACCTCCCCACAGAACTGCAATTACACTTTCACCTGGGGCAGCATTGACACCTTGGGTGTTGAAAATATTTTTGAAAAACTTTGTCCCAGTTACAATGACCAAAAACAATGACAACTTCCCTGCAGCACCTCCAGAGAGATGACCATGCCTGGAGAGGCTCTGCTTTTCCATGATCCTTTGAGGCAGACAGGGCGCTCCTGGAGGGAGCAGAAAATGCGGAGTCTGAGACAGAAGGGGAAGACAGCAAAGCACAGTGGGTGCTGGATTCTCTGCCTCCTGGGATGTGTTTTTGCTGAAACTCTAATTTTGTTACTCCCCAAATTCTTCAGATGAACTATCACTCAATTATAAATAGAGAAATGGGATCACATAAGTAACTTGAGAAGGATTTGTCAACAGATTACAGTGCCAGGAAGAATGTGAGGTTCAACACTGACAAAGAAAAAGAGACACCTGTGTAATTCAATGCACGTTGATATGCACATGTAGGTTGCATATATACATATGTTTGGAATATATGTTTTATCAAAATGTAACTCTATAGACTCTAGAGCAATATTCATAGAAGAAACAAAAACATTTAATAAGGAGTTTCCTCACACACACACATGAGCACCAAGTTTAGTTGAGAGGGAAATTCTAGCAATAGAGTAATCAATAAACCAATGCTACTTAAACTACTCAAGAGTTATAGAGTGGTCCATCTTTCCTGAAATAGTTTTTAGGAAGGTTATATAAAGGTGATAACAGAATCTTGCCTAGATTTAGCCATATAGAATACTATAGACAAATGGGACATACACATTTAAGAGTAAAGATATTAAATATTAGAAAATATTGCATCAGTATACTAATGCCTAATTAATTATCCTTTATCTTATAATGGGAAGTATGATTCAATATAAAGAAATTCATTGATGAAATTAATCACATTAATAGAATGAGAATGTCATGTGACTATGTTCGTCAATGCAAAAAAATTGGCAGAATTCTACAGAAGATTATGTTTAATACATTTAGTAAGAAATTGGTGGAAAGATTTCTGAAAAACACGAGAATAGACTTATACAAATGAAAAATTATGACTCCAAATGTTTGGGTAGGAAAATTCAACAATATTGAGAAGTCAATAATCTTTGAAGAAATTTATATGTTGAGTTTGACCTAAATATAATACCATACACTTGAATTCTGAAGACTTAAAAAATGTATTGCTATGAAAAGTGAACAAAAAAAAATCCATGAACAATTTGAAATAAAAAAAGAAGAATGACTTCCCCTGTCATATATTATTAAAACATGGGGACCCCACACGGTGGCTCATGCCTGTAATCCCAGCACTTTGGGAAGCTGAGGCAGGCGGATCATCTGAGGGCAGGAGTCTGAGACCCATCTGGCCAACATGATGAAACCCTGTCTCTACCAAAAATACAAAAATTAGCTGGGCCTTGGCAGGCGCCTGTAATCCCAGCTACTTGGGAGGCTAAGGCAGGAGAATCGCTTGAACCTGGGAGGCAGAGGTTGCAGTGAGCCAAGATCACACCATTGCACTCCAGCCTGGGTGACAAAGCAAGACTCTGAAGGAAAAAAATAAAAATAAAATGTGGGAATTAAAATAGTGTACTGCTGATTCATGAATATAAATAGAAATGAGTGGAATACAAATTTTAAAATAGAATAAAATATGTGAAGATGTTCTTTACAATAAGACAGCAGTGACAAAAGTAGAATTGTGGACTTGGGGGTCTCATCGGAGACCACAGTTCATAAATGTGTATCTGAGCCTCTGTCTTCTGATGTGTTTTGTTGCCACAGAGATGGTGTTTCCACAAGTCCAAGGATATTCAACATTTGGATAGAGCAGCTTTGGTTATTGTCTGATGGATAACATTTTTTCTGGCACAATACATATTGTAACCTGTTCTAAGAGCCCATAGCTTGTTTTCTGGCAAGCTGAGATGTGTGACTGCCTTCAGTAACACTTTATCACCTGGATCTGACCCACTAAAAAGTCACATACTGTTTTAGTAATTTCTTTGGTTGGTGACTTGCCTGATGTGAGATTATGCTGGGACCCCTCCTATCCAAGCCCACAGGTGATAACAGTCTGTGAACAGTCCAGGGAGTGAGAAACTGCTTGGGGATGCTTGACAGTATATGAACAGACTATGCATGTGAAGACTTCTACCCATCATTAGCCAACTGTTCAAACCATATTCAGATAAGATAAGTGCCAATTGTAACCAAAGCAGCTGTTCTGTACCCAACTTCTGTACCTTTTTCTATATGTCACTTTCTTTATTCTGTCCATAAGCCCTCTCTGACCACATGGCAGCACAGTCTCTCTGAACCATTCTGGTTAAAGGAGCTGCCTGGTTTGCAAGTCATTTTTTGCTCAATTAAATCCTGTTCAACTTAATTTGCCTTAAGTTTTTTTTTTGTTTGTTTGTTTGTTTTTTTAACATGACCAAGGTGAACAAGAGCTTGAAATACCTTAGGTGGGAGGAACATGGTTGGTGATGTTTTTGGGAGGGTGAGGCAAGGCCAGAACGGGGTTTGAGGGCCAGAGAGGGACCCGTGTGAGAGGCTGATGAGGGTGCTGTTGGTAACTGTGCCTGTTATATCTGGACAGGGTTATTACCCCTATCAAACATGAGAGAAGAGGAAGAGTTCTCAAAACACAAGCAGGAGGTATTTCCCTCTCATTTTTAAATATTTCTACAAAGAGCCAAGAGCCAAGTGCATGGCTTCTGTCCCTCATTCTCGCAGTGTTCAGAGGAGCCAGCCATGTTCAGTGAGGAGGGTGCCAGTGCACAGAGCGGTCTTCTAAATGCTAATCTACATCTTTCTCCATCACAAAAGTTTTATCATGTCAATTTAAAAAGTTTTGTTTTATAAAAAAAATATTTTTAAGTCTGGAGAAGGCTGGGGGCGGTGGCTCATGCCACCAGCCCACACTTTAAATGCCCCTGTGGGAACCTTAGCTCAGTTTTCCCCCAAGATGCCCCCAAATCCTCCAGCCTGGATGCTGCCTCCAGGGTCCACCCTTGTGGGAGTTCCCACTGAGACCCACCTCTCCAGAGCGCAGAAGGAGCCAAGCCAAGCTCATTCTGCAGTGGCTGCTCACCTTGGACAATCTGTCCGCTCTGTGGTCAGTTACACCACTGCTGTCTACTCTCAACCAGGTCCACGCCAAGAGACGTGGGCAGTGCATGCCCGATCATTCCTTTAGCAACAACCCCCCTGCATCTCGCCTGTCTCCAGCTTCCCCTGTCCCTTGAAGCTTGGTTTCCTTGATCAGGATTAGGGGTTGTCAGTGTGGCGGGGACTCCTGACAGTCACAGAATGGCATCTATGAGGCCAAACCATGTCTGAATTGACACTCTATGTTATTTAACCTTTTCATTCTTCTCTGTTCAGCAGTGTGGGGTGGAATTCCCCATAGCAGAAGCAGTGGTGAGAATTCGGCTGTCTCCTGTTAATCCAGGTATTTCAAAGGCCCTAGCAATCAGAGCACCATGGTCTCAAGATGAGCAGGAAAACCTCTTCCAGTAGGTATGCAGACCTGGGAAGGTGTAGAGAATCCAATTCCAGATCTTTGAAGTCCATTCTCACTCATCCTCAAAATCAGCTAGACCCAGAAACTGTGTCCAGGGGAGTCCCTGCCCACGGGCCCTTCTCACGCCTCCCCACACCTCCTTCCTTCTCCCACTTGCCAATCTCACCTGCCTGAAATTTACAGGGGATATTGTCTCAGACCTTCAGAATAGGAACCCTTCAACAATTCCCCTAATTCTATGCCATCCATCTGACCAGATGATTTATTTCCAATACAATTGGAATTTCTGTTTCACAAATATTTATTAAAATTAGAAACATTCACTTTGGTGAACTGAGTTTTACTAAATATGTATATATATGTTATATATACATAAATTTTCTCTTGAATATATACGTATATGTCAGAGCTATCTACCCATCTATCTATACTGAGAGAGAGTGAGACAGAGACACCAACAGATAGAAAGAGACGAAAATGAGAGAAGTTGTAATTAAGTAGAATGGGACTGAACAAAACACTCAGAAGCATAAAAGCTTGTGAGTTATCTTAGGATGAAGTTAAGTGGGGGTAGTGGAACAGAAATACAAGTTCAAGAAGTAAAAGGCATGATGTAAAACTCGCAGTTGCTAACGAAGGACTTGTCTGTTTTTTTAAAAACTATGTAGTGGTCAGGGCCAAATCACCACCCCAGTAACATTGTATTGGACACATCCGAAAGAGTGAGGTGCGGTTTGTTTTAATGTGTTTGGATCCTGCCACAATTAAAATCCTTTGCTATAATTTAAACATATGATGCAAAAATAAGTGTCTACAGAACCTGTGTGGGGTATACACAAAGATTCTCTAGGGGGAAGGGACAAAGAATTTGAAGACAATTAGTTTAAAGGAAAGACTATCTGGAAGAAAGTCTAATCCGCTAGCTGACGTTACTTTTCCTCCTGAAACATGCGGTGGGGCTGCCCAGGCCTTTGTCTCCATTTGTTCCATTTACCTGTAGGAAAACGAGACTCAGTTCTCATCATAGTTAGCAGTCATGATGTGCATGGCCTCAAGGAAGTTCCAGAGGATGTTTTAGGCTGCAGGGGCCATTTACAGGATGTTTCTTTCCAAGGAAAATGTTCATGTCATGGCTTTTATTCCACTAACATAATTTGAACATACAGAAATACTTTTAAATAACGGGCCAGATGACCCCAGTTTATCTACTGGGATATACCTGTATTTACTTAAAGGAGTGCAGTCTTCTGTTAGGGCAGTCTTCTGTTAGGCGTCCTCTCTACTGTGGAGATTTGCATTCTGAGATCCTGTGAGTCTGAGCCTGTCTGTAAGGAGCTGCCCCTGTCTATTATTAGGGTGGCCTCTTTAGCTTTGGCTCTACACCACGTGGCTGGAAGATTTTCCTTGACTTTGATCTGAGGCCCCCTACCCCACCCACACTGCTGGGGAGGAGGGCCGTTCTGGACTCTGGCAGCTGTAACTCCTGAGCCCCAGTGTTGCTTGCAATGGAGAAGGAGAGGCAGAAGAGGGAGGTGCACACTCAGCCACTCTGGGCATCCTTCCTGAGTGGGCTGGGTCCCCGCAGGGCATCCTCTCGCCTACCCAGGAGCACAGCTGATCTTGGCTGGGTCTCCCTCAGCACCCTCAGGATGCATGGGGCAGGTATCTGTGAGTCCCTGGGAGACCCTCGTTCTTGGCCAGTCACACTGCCCCCTACCACACCCTTGGGACCCTCATGTGGCTGCAGATGTGGCTGGTAGTGCCAATCAAGGGAGCCCCTGTCCTCCCAAACCTAAATTCCCCCTCCCATAACTCATAACTCAACTCCCTCCATTTTCTGAGCTAAGCTCCAATCAGTGAAAACAAAGTCAAGTGGGAGTCAGGGGACAGGAAAGTGGCCCATGGGGTGGGGCAGGAGAGAGGGAAGGGACAAGTCTCTCCCGTATGGACCCAGAGCAAGCTCCTCCCTCCTAAACTGACCTTCGGATGTGCAAGGCCCCTGTCTCCCCGCCAGCCCTGGGCCCCTCTGATGGCTGCAGGTCCTGATTGCTGTGCCAGTCACAGCAGGAACAGGCCCCCAAAATGTCACATCACCAGGAAATAAGACCAAGGTTCCACCTACCCTCAGCTCTCACCTTCCTCCCAAAGTGTTCACAGGGGAAACCATGGCCAAACTATGTAACATGAAATCTACAACCTGCTTTTTGCCCTGATTCTAACCTGGTGCTGCCATGAGCAAGTCAGGGTTTTGCTTTGACTGAGAGTGGGATTTGTGTCGTCAATTCCAATCAGATTTCTGGACAAGGTTCTTCTTTCCCTGATGGTTGAGGTCTTCATTGCAGTGCTCTCAGTGGAAGGAGAGACCTTCCTGGAAGTCGAAACAGTTACCATATCAGTTCTTTTTTCCTCCCTCTGGCTCTGGCTAATTTCTTGTTCAGAGCCTGCCTCAGTGAGGGTATTCTTAATAGATTTCTTAATCTAAGAGATATCATCTATTGTGAATTCCTCTGCAAATCAGCACTGTTTTATTTTTCTGTTGCAGAATGAGTTTGTGATCCTGGTTTTCTACAGTTCTTTAGAAAATGTGCTTTTGTAATCTCACATTCAACCCTTCCTTCAGTGACTCACCTAGGATGAGACAGGTGAAGGTTGCAGTGAGCCGAGATTGTGCCACTGCACTCCAGCCTAGGCCGCAGAGCAAGACTCCCTCTCAAAAAAAAATTAATCAGCTGCACACCAAAAGGAAGTCAATTTTGCTGTATATTAATTTAAAATTGCTACAACCAAAAAGGCAAATCAGCAAACTTTTATGAGTGCATAGGCACCCATGAATGTTGGGTTTTGAATAGAAGAAAAAGTGACAGGAAATATACACATGTTTAATGCTGGTTACTTTAAAGGGGGCAAAAATGATTCAACTTTTCAGTGTGCATTTTTGTATTGTTTTAATTATTTCAATTAGTATGTAGTGACTTTGAAATTTGAGAAACATCTACTGAAAATGGAAAATACTAGGAAAAATATTTAAAAAGAAGTATTTTTGCTTTATTGGGTACCTGTTGACATGGTAATGAACAACACAAATGCATCTCCATTCTTTGTTTTTTGTTATTTTTTTTTTTAGATGGAGTCTCACCCTATCACCCAGGTTGGAGTGCTGTGGCATGATCTCAGCTCACTGCCACCTCTTTCTCCGGGGTTCAAGCGATTCTCCTGCCTCAGCCTCCCAAGTAGCTGGGACTGCAGGCACGCACCACCACGCCCTGCTATTCATTTCCATTCTTGTGGAGCGCAGCCGGGTGGAGTTTTATCCACACGCTTACAGATGGCTTATCTGCAAAATGTGTCTAAAAAGAAATTTTATAGGATAAATTTTTATACATGTTTGAAACAATGTTTGGCACAAATGAATAAATGTAATGCAAGCTGTTATTAATACATCGTCTCTGAATTAGGACAATAATTGCCATTACATCATTGTGATTACACAAAAGCCTCTGTCGTGTAACAGGGTCTCAGTAAATGTCAATTTCCACAGCATTTCGAGCCTGGATACTGAGACATGGGGCAAAGGGCAAGGACATGTCCCTGGTTTGGCTCTTGCATTTTCTGGGTTTCCTCATTTATCTTTTTTTTTTTTTTTTTTCTTTTTGCCTTGTTATCTTTCTAACTTCAGGGAAGCCTCTCCCTTCTTCTCTTTCCCAGAATGACCTATCACCCTCCTTCAGGACCTAGATGCAGGGCGTTTCTGTCTTAGGCTGACACTCAACTCCTTGCCTACATCTATAGCTTGGCACAAAGAAATTCACGCACCCTCAGGAGCGTGGGTGAGACATACACAGCCTGTCAGAGCTGAAGGTGAGCCCAACCTGGGAAAATCATGACCTCAAAGCAGAGCAGGATGTGAAAGGTTTTGGAAAGGAGGTGGCCCTGCAGGGCAGGAGGGATTTTTAAGGGGAGGGAGTGGATTGGGGGAAACACCCAGTGAGGAGGGAAACGAATATGTAAATTCTACCTTTTTCTCTACCTAGACAGATGGCTCTTCTTAAGGCCAATAAGGATCTCATTTCCGCAGGACTGAAAGAGTTCAATGTTCTGCTGAATCAGCAGGTGAGTCCAGGCTTTCCCTTTCAAAGGACTGGCCTGGAGACGGGGGGGGGGGGGCCAGGGGCGTGGAGGATGAGGGCAGAAAACAGAGGATAATTGGAGCTGATGAAGTAATGGTGGAGTTGACGGAAACAACAAGAGACGCGGGATACAATGCAAAGGAAAGAAGATGTGAGAGCTGGTGTGGGACTATTCTGGGTTTTCCTGAATTCCATTGCTGACCACATCCTCCCTTGCCAATTACCTCTCCGCAACCCGCCAGGTCTTCAATGACCCTCTCATCTCTGAAGAAGACATGGTGATTGTAGTGGAGGACTGGATGAACTTCTACATCAACTATTACCGGCAGCAGGTGACCGGGGAGCCCCAAGAGCGAGACAAGGCTCTGCAGGAGCTTCGGCAAGAGCTGAACACTCTGATCCACCCTTTCCTGGCCAAGTACAGGGACTTTCTGAAGTCTCGTGAGCTCCCGAGTCACCCACCGCCCTCCTCCTAGCCCAGGGACGCAGACCCTCCTCTCTGAGAAACTCTCAGACCTTCATGTCCTCAGGCTATGCTCTTGCTCTACCCCGACACCTCAATAAAGAGCAGTGCTGGTTTTGTTGGACTTCCTGGCTTCTCTTCCACGGTCTGTCCTGACTTGCGGAGGCGGTCGGTCCCTTTCCTTCCGCCCTCCCTCTTAGATATGCTCTTGGAGGCTTAATGCCTTAGAGCGGAGGTTAGCAGCCTTGAGTGACCACTGGGCATCGATTCTAAACTAAAACAGGCTGAACGAGGGCCAGAGAGGCGGGGACTAGAGAGGCGGTCGCATGCGCGGGGGAGAGGGTGGCAGAAACAGGAAAGGGGGATAGAAGCCCCCCAGACATGGTCCCTTGACCTGCTTGTCGAGGAGGAAGCTGTTGAAAGTCTCCCGGTCTTGTTCTTCCTGCGCCAGGTCCCCCGCCTCAACTTTTCAATACCCTGTCCGTAGCCCCAGCTCAAACAACATTCTGGGATCTTCGGACTCTGACTACCAAAGAATACCTCCTAGGAGCCCCGAGAATCGCAGGAATTTAGAGCTGGAAAGGATCTTGGGAACCCTTAAGCGCACCTCCTACGTTTCAGGCGGGGGAGCCCCTTCCCTTGGGTCCAGCATCCTGGGCGCAGATACTAGGATTGGGAAGCAGAGTGGCCTGCCTTCCCCCCTGCCCCAAGCTTCTCCGGTCAATTCCCGGTCTAGGCGCCCTTTCTCCCAGACCTCTAGACTCGAAGCCTCTATTTCAGGGTTCTGGGCGGAACCAGGGCCAGGCCAGGCTCGCGAGCTTTTTAAAAACGAAATAAAGGTATCAGACCCGCGGCGCAGTCTCCAGAAAAAGCCTCCAAGCGCAGAGGGGAGGGCCCTCGGAGAGGGTGCGCGGGGCGGGGGCGCGGGGGGGGCGGGGTGCCCGGGATGAGGGTGCGCGGAACCGGGCCGGGAGTTGCGCAGAGGGGGTGCGGGTGCGGGGCGAGGGTGGGCGGAGATCGGGGATGCTTGGGGGGCGGGGGCACCCGGAGTGTGGGTGAGCGGGGCAGGGGCGCGCAGGGCGGGTGCTGGGGCGGATCAGGGGTGCCCGGGGGATGGGGCTGCCCGCGGTGTGGGTGAACGAGGCGGGGCCGCGCGGCGAGGAGGCGCCGCACACCAATCAGACGCATCTCTGTGCGCGCGCGGGAACCTGGAGGGCGCCCCTTGGGCCTTTTCCGTGTTCTCTTTAACGCGGGAAAAGTTTGCGCTCAGAGGGATTGTTCCTAGTTCCAACCTGTGGGACCTGTGAACCAGCTGTTGTTTTGTGGGTCTCTGCAGCCTGGATCAGGGTGAAAAGGGATCTAGCTCAGTGTCCCCAGCGGTGCTTCCAACCTTGGGGTGTGATCGGCCCCAGACCCAGCCTGGGAGAGTGGCGCCTCCCAGGGAAGCAGGCGGCGAGCACCTCTGGAGTGGGATCGGTGGTCCAGGCAGAGGCTGGGGCCTTCTCCTGCGTCCTCCTTCTCCTCAGGAAATCTCAGTCTGTGAATGGTACCAGGGCCGGTTCAGGCGGGACAGTAGTCGGCAGCCTCACCTTTGCAGGAAAGACCTGGCCCGGTGTGCGTGGGTGGAGGACAATGACTGGGGAACGTTAGGAGAGCCACAGCTCATCGATCCAGTGCCTTATGCGGAACGGCGAAGTGATTGCATGTAACCCACACACAGCCTCTCGTGGACTTCACATCTTTGCTAGATGACTTATAATACCGACTATAACGTCAGTGCTACGCAAATAGTTGTTACACTGTATTATTTAGGGAGTAGCAACAAGAAAAAAAGTCTGTACATGTTCCACATAGAGGCACCATCCATTTTTCCCCCCAAATATTTATCATCTGTGGTGGGTTGAAGCCACAGATGCGGAACTCACAGATACAGAGGGACCACTATATTTATTTTTCAGCTTAGCTGAAAAGAATGTCAGAAGCCACTTTGGCTCAGTTATGAAGAGGAACTTTCCATACCTTTAGAACTATCCAGCCATGGGAGCTGCTGAGCTAACCACTTCTCAGGTGCCCGAAGAAAAATGACCAATTACAGGTACAAGGTAGAAAAGATTCTTACTGGGAAGTTCAACATTGAAACTCCATTCCAACCATTCCAAAAGCTTGTGCAATTGAGAAGCTGCAAAAAATATTTTTTAGGACAGAAAAATCTGTACCTGCACTTCCTGTTCTCACATTACTATCACCGAAGTGTCTGGTTGTAAATCTACAAAAAGTAAAATTGGGCGGTGGTGTTCGCCTGTAATCCCAGCTACTCGGGAGGTTAAGGAGGGAGGATTGCTTGAGCCCAGGAATTAGAGGCTGTGGTGAGCCCTGATTGCACCACGGCACTCCAGCCTGGGTGACACAGTGAGATCCCCAACTCTAATTAAAAAAAAAAAAAAGTAAAATAAAATTAGGTAACTTATTTTTTATAATTGTCAGAAACTTTAATATAGTTATGTACAACATGATGTTTGAAATACGTATATCTTGTGGTGTGGTTAAATTAAGCTACTTAAAATATGCAGTACCTTGGGCTAGGGGCAGTGGCTTACATCTGTAATCCCAGCACTTTAGGAGGCCAAGGTGGGTGGATCATGAAGTCAGGAGATTGAGACCATCCTGGTCGACATGGTGAAACCCCATCTCTACTAAAATACAAAAATTAGCTGAGCATGGTGGTGCACGTCTGTAGTCCCAGCTACTTGGGAGGCTGAGGCAGAAGAATCACTTGAACCCAGGAGGTGGAGGTTGCAGTGAGCCAAGATTGTGCCACTGCACTGTAGCCTAGCTCAAGTGATTCTCCTGCCTCAGCCTCCGGAGTAGCTGGGACTATAGGTGGCACCACCATGCCTGTCTACTTTTTGTATTTTTAATAGAGACAGGGTTTCACCATGCTGGCCAGGCTGGTCTTGAACTCCTGACCTCAAGTGATCTGCCTGCCTCTGCCTCACAAAGTGCTGAGATTACAGGGGTGAGCCACCGTGCCCGGCAAACTTTTCTTTCCTTTATCCATTCATCTGTCAATGGACACTTAGGTTGATTCCATATGTTGGCTATTGTGAATAGTGCGGCAATGAACATGGATCTCTTTGGCATACTGACTTCATTTCCTTTGGATATATTACTCAGTAGTGGGATTGATGTTTCATATGATAGTTCTATTTTTATTTTTCTGAGTAAACCTCATAGTTTTCTGTAATGGCTATACCAATTGACATTCCCACGAACAGCAACAGCGTACAAGGGTTCTTTATTCTCTACATCCTTGTCAACAATTGCTTTCTTTTGTCTTTTTGATAATAGCCATTCAACAGGTGTGAGGTGACGACTCACTGTGGTTTTGATTTGCATTTCTCTGATGATTAGTGATGTTAAGCATTTTTCATATACCTGTTGGCCATTTATATGTCTTTTTTTAAAGTTGACATATAATAAACCGTACATATTTATAGGGCACATAGTGATGTTTCAATATATACAATGTATATCGATCAGATCAGGGTCATTAGCATATCCGTCATCTTGAACATTTATCATCTCTTTGTGTTGGAAGCATTTAATATCCTCCTTCTAGCTATTTGAAACTACATAGCGTATTATTGTTGACCTTAGTCATCGTACACTGCTATAGAACACTCTATGTTCTATCCTTTAACAGATCTCTCCCTATCTATCTCCCTTTCCCCTTGCATATATTCTTTGGAGAAATGCCTTTTCTTGTACTTGTACTTTGCCTATTCTGTTTTTTGTTTTTTTTTTTTAGATGGAGTCTCACTCTATTGCCCACACTGGAGTGCAGTGGTGCGATCTTGGCTTACTGCAACCTCCGCCTCCCAGGTTCAAGTGTTTCTCTTGGCTCAGTATTCCAAGTAGCTGGGATTACAGGCACCCACCACCATGCCCAGCTAATTTTCATATTTTTAGTAGAGGTGGGGTTTCACCATATTGGCCAGGCTGATCTCAAACTCCTGACCCTGTGATCTGCCAGCCTCAGCCTCCCAAAGTGGTGGGCTTACAGGCGTGAGCCACAGCGCCTGGCTGTACTTTGCTCATTCTTTAACTGCATCATTTGTTTGCCTGCTATTGAGTTGTTTGAGTTTCTTACACATTTTAGATATTAGCCCTTCACTGGATGTATGGTTGGCAAATATTTCTCCCATTTCATACGTTGTCTATTCACTCTTTTGATTGTTGCCATTGCTATGCAGAAACAGTTGGTGTTATCCCATTTGTCGATTTTTGATTTTATTGCTTGGGCTTCTAGGCTCATATCCAAGCGATTGCTTAGACCAGCATCATGGAACTTTTCTACTTTGGTTTCTTCTAGTGGTTTTATAGTTTGAGTTCTTACATTTAACTCTTTGATCCACTTTGAATTTATTTTTGCAGATGGTGTGAAAAAAGAGTGACATTTCATTCTTCTGCATGTGGATATCCAATTTTCCTGACAGTGTTTGTTGTAGAAACTGTTCTTTCCCCACTGTGCATTCTTGGCAACTGTGTTGAAAATCAATTGACCATAAACAGGTGGGTTTATTTCTGGGCTCTCTATCCTGTTCCATTGGCCTATGTGTCTGTTTTTATGCCAAAAAAAAAAAAATGCTGTTTTGCTTAGTATGGGTTTGTAGTATGTTTTGAAATAGGTAGTATGATGCCTCCAACTGGGTCTTTTGTGGTTCCATATAAATTTAGAATTGTTTTTTCTTTTTCTGTGAAAAAAAATGTTATTGGAGTTTTGATAAGGATTGCATAGAGCCTGTGGATCACTTTGGGTGGTGTAGACATTTTAACAGTATTAATTCTCCCAACCCATGCATATAGGATATCTTTCCATTTATTTGTGTCTTCTTTAATTTCTTTCATCAATGTTTTCTGGTTTTCAATGTATGAGTCTTTCACTTCCACGGTAAAATTTGTTTCTTCTAAGTTTTTTTTGTGGTTGTTTAATGCTAACTATTGTAAATGGGAAAGTTTTCGTTTGGATAGTTCATTGTTAATGTGGAAACTCTACAGATTGTTGTATGTTGATTTTGTATCCTGCAACTTGACTGAATTTACATGTTGGTTCTGGCAGATTTCTTGAAATTCTTTCTTAAATGGACACATAATGAATGTACTTAAGTGGTACAATGTGGTGTTAGTCATAAAATCTAGCATACCTCACACATTTATCATTTATTTGTAGTAGAAACATACAAGATATACAATGCTAACAATAAGGTATTCTTTTTTCTGTATTCGTACTGAAACAATAGGTATTATATATCTCAGAAAGCTAACAGTTTTTTGGTAGAGACTTTAGGGTTTTCTATGTATAATATCATGTCATCTCCAAATAGCAAAAATTTCACCTCTATTTTTCTAAATTAAATACCGTTTATAAATTTCTCTTGCTTAATTGCTCTGGTTAGAACTTCCAGTGCTATGTCAAATGGAAGTGGCAAAAGTAGGCATTCTTTCCTCGTTCCTGTTTCTAGAAGAAAAGCTTTCAACTTTTCACCATTGAGTATGATGTTAGCTATGGGTTTGTCATATATGACTTTTATTGTGTTGAGGTACATTGTTTCTATACCTAATTTGTTGCGAGATTTATCATGAAAGGATGTTAAACTTTGTTAAATGCTTTTTATGCATCTATAGAGATGATCATATGGTTTTTGTCCTTCATTCTGTTACTGTAGTGGGTATCACTTTATAAATTTGTGTATGTTGACTTATCCTTGCACCTCTGTGATAAATTTCATGTGATCATAGTCAATGATCTTTTTAATGTGCTGTTGAATTTGATTTGCTAATATTTGGCTGCGGATTTTTGCATCTGTGCTCATCAGAGATATTGGCCTGTAATTTTCTTTCCTTGTAGTATCCTTGTCTGGCTTTGGTATCAGGGTAATGCTAGCCTCATAAAATGAATTTGAAAGTATTCCTTCTTTTTAAATTTATTTGAAGAGTTTGAGAAGGATTAATTTTTGAAATGTTTGGTAGTATTCTTCAGTGAAGCTATCCGGAACCTGAAGTCATTGGAATAGGCCTGGATCCTGAATACACAGGAGCTGGTCTAGTGCTGCGGTAGGCCTGGGTCTGCACAGGCCTGAAGCCTGGGTCCACCGGGGATGGCCTGGAGCCTGGGTCTTCAGGGGTAGTCCTGGAGCCTCAGGATGCAGTGACTGACCTGGCACTGGAGTTCACTGGGGTGGGCGTGGAACCTGGATTCACTGGTGTCTGGTGTTCCTGGGACTGGACTGAAGCCTGAGGCTGGCCTGGTGCTGGGGCAGGCATAGAGCCTGGGTTTGCAGGGGTATGTATGGAGCCTGGGATTGTGGACACTGTCCTGGAGCCTGATCCATAAAGGACAGTCTGGAAGCTGCATATGCAGTGCTGACCTGGAGGCTAGGTCTTCTAGGGCTGGCCTGGGTCCTGGGGCAATGGAGCCTGTGTCCATGGATGCCAGGTTGGTGTCTGAGGCCAGGGTGCCAACCTAGGGCTGGGGCAGGCTGAAGCCTGGGGCTGAAGGGACCAACCTGGCTCTGGGTTTGGCTGGACCCTGGGGTAGGCCGGGAGGCTAGTCCATGGGTGCTGACCTGATGATGAAAGGCTGTGGGGCCAGCCTGGTGCTGGGGCAGATTGAAGCCTAGTGCTGGGAGTGGCCCCATGTCTGAGGCAATTGGGGCTGGCCTGATACTGGGGCAGGCCCTGAGTCTGTGGGGCCAGCGTGGAGCCTGAGAATGTGGAGGCAGGCAGAGAGCCTGGGTCTATAGCGGCTGGCCTGAGGCCCGTGGCTGCTGGGGCTGGCCTGGTGGTGGGGTTGGCCTGGAGACCAAGTTCTCTAGGAAGGCCTGGAGGACTTTATCCTGCCTGGTGCCTTGGTGAATCTGCAGGCTCAGTCTGCTGGTGCCAGCCTGGACTTTGGGGCTATGGGGGCCTTCTTGGTGCTGGGTTTCACTGGGGTGGGGTACAGGGGTGCTGCTGGGGTCCAAGGGAGAGTCCAGTGCTCACTTCCCTGTTCCACCTGGTAAGGGTGTCTCTCGCCAGACTGTGCTGCTGGGGCCAGGGGACGGGTGACACTGGTGAGGTCAACTGCCCTTCCTACCCTCTTCAGCGTATCTTTTCTTATTTCTGTGTTGCATCCGAGTGCTGCAATTTCTCACCTAATTTCCTTAGTTCTTGTTAAAGTATTTTTGTGCTCAGATAGTCACTCAAATGGATGTTTCTGCAGGGCATGAGCACTGGAAAGCTCTGTTCCACTGTCTCGCTAACATCCAGGTCCCTTGGTTGCTGTTCTGCCTCTGATCAGCACCCTGGGAGCCCGACTGTAATGACTACCCTAGCTCTGATCCCTGGTCCTCACATAGACACTCTGATTCTCACCTTTACCTTGAATTGACCTTCAACCTGACCGTGACCTTGACCATCACCCTGATCCCAACTCAGCCTGATCGCTCAGCCTAAGTAATTACTGAACTGTTACTTTCCTATTTACTTTGTCCCTGATCTGACCTTTACCCTGATTCTAACCCTGACCTTAACTCCAAACTTTACACTCACCATGACCCTTATTTTGCTTTGAACTTTGACTCTGATGCGGACCCTCACCCTGAACCTCACTTGCACTGGGCCTTTATCCTTACCCCAACCCCAACTTAAACCTCACTGTGAGCCTGAGTTGTGCCATGACACTGCTCCTACACTGACCTGGACCCTCATCCTGACCCTGACATTCACCCTCAGCCTGATCTTCACCATCTCTGACATTTTATAGTAATCATTTTTCCTTCTCATACTCTTTATTATTATTATTTTTTATCATAAGAACACTTAAAGATCTACTCTCTTAGCAAATTTTTAGGTATACGATATAGTATTGCTAGTGATAGACATAAGGCTGAAAGTCCATCTCTAGGGCTTGTTCATCTTGTATAAGTAAAACTTTGTACCTTTTGACTAATACTTACCCATTTCTTGCTCCACTCAGCCCCTGGGACAAACACCATTCTAGTCTCTTCCTCTATGAGTCTGACTATTTAAAATTCCTCATATAAGTGGTGTCACGTAGTACAGTTGACTTTGAAAAATATAGATATGAACTGCCTCGACCCACTTATAATACAGATTTTCTTTATATTTTTGTATTTTCTTTATTGATATATAATAATTGTACATATTTCTGGGGTACATGCGGTATTTTGACACTTGTATACAATGTGAAATGATCAAATCAAGGTAACTGGGATACCCATCATCTCAAATGTTTATCTTTTCTTTGTGTTTGGAGCATTACAATTCTTTTCTTCTAGCTATTTTGAAATATACAATAAATTATTTTTAACTATGTTTTCCCTGTTGTATAATCAAATTCTAGAACTTATTCCTTCTATCTAACTGTATTTCATGGGCACGAAATACAGTTAGGGAGAAGCACTACTGGAGAATATTCGCAGGACAAACAGGAAAAGGGTAAATTTGTTAAGATATGATTTGTGACCTAATGTGATCTGTCCTGGAGAATGTGGCATGTGTGCTTGAGAAGAATGTGTATTCTGCTGCTGTTGGGTGAAAAGTTTTGTATATGTCTGTTAAGTTTACTTGGTGTATAGTGTTATTCAAGTTTCCTGTTTCTTTATTAATTTTTTGTCTAGATTTCTACCTACTATTTAAAGTGGGATATTGAAATCAGTTTCCTACAATTATCATATTGCTGATAGTTTATCTTTTCATATCTGTCAATATTTGTTTTATATAATTAGGTGCTCTGATGTGTGGTGCATGTTTATTAATGATTTTTATAATTTCCTGTTGAATTGCCCCTTTTATCATAATATAATGACCTTCCTGCAAAGTTGTGCAGAGGTCACACAATCTCCTTCTGTGGAAGATCTGAAGATCTGAATTTTTTACCAGTAGTAAACTGGTAGAGAAGACTTAGGATTTGTACATTTGATTTGTGTATGTTAAACCAATCTTGCATCCCAGGAATAAATCTCACTTAGTCATCATCTATAATGTTTTTGGTGTGTTGTTGAATTTGTTTGTATCTATATTCAGCAGAGACATTTCTTGTGATATGTTTGTCTGGCTTTGGTATCCAGGTGATGTTGTCCTCATAAAATGAATTTGGAAGTTTTTACTGTAGTTCTGTTTTTTTGGAAGAGTTTAAGAAGGATTGGTATAGTTTTCTTTGAATATTTGGTAGAATTCAGCTGTGAAAGCCATCTGGTCCTGAGCTTTCCTCTCTTGGGAGGTTTTTATTTATTATTTTTTTGAGATGGAGTCTTGTCACCCAGGCTGGAGTGCAATGGCAGGATCTCGGCTCAATGCAACTTCCGCCTCCCAGGTTCTAGTGATTCTCCTGCCTCTGTGATCCAAGTAGCTAGGATTACAGGCACCCACCACCAGGCCCAGATAATTTTTGTATTTTTAGTAGAGATGGGATTTCATCATGTTGACCAGGCTGGTCTCAAACTCCTGCCCTTAGATGATCCGCCTGCCTCAGCCTCCCAAAGTGCTGAGATTACAGGTGTGAGCCACTGCAGCCAGCCTCTTGGGAGGTTTTAATTGCTATTTCAATTTCTTTATTTGCTATTGGTCTGCTCATGCTTCCTGTTTCTTTTTGATTATATCTTGGCAGGTAAAAAAGTTTTTATTTGTATAAATTTAGGGGATACAGGTATAATTGTGTTATATGCATAAATTGTGTAGTGGTGAAGTCAGGACGTTTAGGTTATCCATTATCCAAATAGCACACACTGTACACAGGAAATACTTTTTCATCACCCACCCGCTCCCACTCTTCCACCATAACAAGTCTCCACTGTCTATCTTCCCATACGCTACATGCATGTGTACACATTATTTAGCCCCTATTTATGTGTTAGAACATACAATACTTACCTTTCCGTGTCTTACTTATTTCACTTAAGATGATGGTCCACAGTTCCCTCCATGTTCCTGCAAAAGACAGAATTTCATTCTTTTTTATGACTAATATTCCGTGTGTGTGTGTGTGTGTGTGTGTGTTTGTGACATTTTTTTATCCCGTAATCCATTGATGGATGCTTCGGTTGATTCCATATCTTTGCTATTGTGAACAGTGCTGCAATAAACATACAAGGGCACGTGTCTTTTTGATATGATGATTTCCTTTCTTTTGTCTAGATACCAGAGAGTGGGATTGCTGGATTGAATGGTAGTTCTATTTTCAGTTCTTTGAGAAATCTCCATACTGTTTTCCATAAGGTTACACTAATTTACATTCTTACCAACAGTGTACAAGTATTCTTTCTCTGTATCCTCACCAATATCTGTTATTTTTTGTCTTTTTAATAATAGCTGTTCTGACTTAGTGTAAGATGATTTCTCATTGTGGTTTTAAGTTGGATTTCTCTGATGATCAGTAATGTTGAGCATTTTTTGATATGCCTGCTGGTTATCTGTATGTCTTCTTTTGAAAATATCTATTCATGTCCTATTTACACTTTTAAACAGAATTATTTATTTTTTTGTTGAATTCTTTGAATTTCTTATAAATTCTGGATATTAGTTCCCTGAAACATAAGTATTTCCAATATTTCCTCCAATTATTCAAGTCGTCTGTTCACTTTGTTGATTATTTTGCAGTGCAGAAGCTTTTTACTTTAATCAAGTTCAGTTCGTCTGTTTTTCTTTTTGTGACCTGTGCTTTTTTTTTTTTTTTTTTTTTTTTTGACAGAGGCACACTTTGTCACCCAGGCTGGAGTGCAGTTTCACAATCTTGGCTCACTGCAAGCCCACCTCCCAGGTTCAAATGATTCTCTCCCAAGTAGCTGGGACTACAGGCATGCACCACCACCCCTGGCTCATTTTTGTATTTTTAGTAGAGATGAGGTTTCACCAGGTTGGCCAGGCTGGTCTTGAACTCCTGCCCTCAGGTGATCCTCCTGCATTGGCCTCCCAAAGTGCTGCAATTACAGGCGTGAGCCCCCACAGCCAGGCTTTCCTGTGCTTTCGAGCTCTTAGTCATGAATTCTTTGCTTAAATCAATGTCCGTAAGAGTTTTCCTTAGTTTTTCTTCTAGTATTTTTATAGCTTCAATTCTTACATGAAGTGTTTG